>JAUPMG010123357.1:0-11694 GCA_031762675.1 Pachysandra terminalis | reverse complement strand
AAATTATTAACAGTCATAATGATGAGAACACAGATCGGGGTCTGGTGTTTCAAATGGGAACAAAAGTTCTACACGTCGACTAATCAGAAGTACACCAAATTTATAAGATAGTCGGAATCAGCTAATTATAATGTCCTTTGTTCAAAAGTCTGAAGCCTCTAGTCTGAACAGACTGGCAATGTCCTCAACCCCAACCTAAATCTCATCCTCATCAGAAATCTCACCCCTATCTAATACTTCTACATCTCCTTCTAAATTGTACTGGTCATCAAGCACAACATTAGAGAACAGATTTTGGGAAACATTCGAACTCTACATCTGGGCTTGCAGTTGGGACTCTGATGTGAGCAATTCAGCCCTGGATAATTCTCTGAGATTCCCTGAAGAATAGCCAGCATGGATAGCAGAAAATAAATGTATACGATAATCCTCAACTTGAAATACAAAGTGCATACCAGAGGCAACCGATTTCGACTTAAGGAGATGAAAAGAGGGGCAGACCGATACTGACCACGGCTAAATAAAGGAACAAGGATGACACAACTCCGAATACCACCATCATTTCATCTTACGGTTCACACCTGACGCTCCGGACGTCTCTGTAATTAGAGATTGTGCTACCTCTCAGGACCAGAAGTTGTAAACAGTCAGGATACCCAAGTCTACGGCCAACCCGTCCTCCAAGATCAGAACGCCGGTAGCCTCCAAGGTATTCAGCTCATCAACCTCCGACAGAGATGCAACTCCCAGGACAGCACCCCCTTCGTTCTCGAGGCACTCCGATTTCTGCAGGTGGCAGGAGCTATACCAGAAACGTGACCCAAAGAAGTTGTGACCTCAACTCTTCTTTCTAACTCCTTCAACCGAGACATGATAGAGGGATGGGGATCTCGAACATTTGCAGAAAAGGGGGGGTCACCTACCTGCAGTGCCATGGATTTCTCACAACTGCCTTGGGATGGGTTGTTACAAGCAGGCACAAAAGGCACCACTTGGGCCGCGATCAGACCCAACAGATGCGTTGACCATCCGGCTGGTACAACCAGTTGGATGACAGGTACAATCAGTCCGATATTGGACGATCCAGACTGGTTTCAGTCTGGACCGGTCTGTCCCAATTTTTTTAATTTGAATATTTGATTGTCGGACCATCACTTTTGTACCGATACTGTCGGTCCAGACCGGGACCAGTCGATACCCGATCCCGGTACATTAAACCTTGCTAGGCACCTACATACACATGTTAGATCTGGTCTCTACTCAAATAGCAATCTAATAATTTCGTGTCAAATAGTATCCTAAAAACCCAAGTGAGTTGGAAGTTAAGAATAAACTCCTACTTGGGTTAGACTTCTAATGGAGTAAGAACTCTAGGTAAACAAGAACTCGAAGTGGGAAAGACTACCAAGTGGATCAATACTACAGAGAGATGAGTTTCCGATATGGTTTAGGACCATAAATGGGTTGCAATCTTAGAACTTCAAATGAATAAAGTTCCCAGTGGTGCTCAAATCTCAAATATATGAACTCCTAACAAAATTACGAATCCATAGGATAGTTTTTTTACATTAATAGATATCTAGAAAATTGACTTTTGAATAGATCTGGAGTTTTAAAAAGAGACTACATAATTAGAATCCTAAGATTCTAGAAAGATGAGAAACCAAAAGAAGCTAGAAATTAAATCCTACCATGAGAAGATAGTTCACCGAGGCAAGCAAGTGGAAATTTCACTCAACTTAAAGATCATTCACAAATTCTCATGTGAAATGACCAAATATTTGAGTCAAACTATGATCTTTGAAGCCACAAACCTTATTGGCTTTTAATTGGGATTACTTGGAAGTCTTATCTTATATACTCCGAGACTTCTAGCATTCATAGAAGTCTATCCACTGGATTCCAAGTTTTGTGGTTAGTTTGATTAGGCAAGATTTAAGGGAAAGGAAAATATAATGCAACTTTCCATCACTTCTTGGACATTTGAATGAATAAAGCGTGAAGCTCATAGAAAAAGTCTTTAAAAAAACCCGATCTTTTAATCAAAACCCCATTAAACTTTTCCATTCAAAAGCACATGAAACAAAGGAAAGGAAAATAAGGTTTACTTTTCCCTTTAGAACCTCAACTTTTTCCTTCAAAAAGTCGAGTTGAGTTCCCTTTTCCTCAAAGTCCACCTAATTAACCACAATCTTAGGAGTTCATCTATTCTAGAGACTTAACCCATAATAGGAATTTTATCCATCTTAAGTCCTAAGAACCTTTAGAATTTTATCAAAAATATTTACCTATTTAGAATCCTAAATTATTTGGGACAGTCATCACTCTACAAGCCTAATACACCTAAAATTCACATTCACTCGTAATCCTAATTAGCTTACAATTCCCTCATCTAGAGACCTTACCCCACTAGAAACCTAACCCAAGTAGGAGCTTAACCTTAAGGCTAGATGTAGTTAAGCAGCCTTTGAGATTTACTTTCTTTCCTTTGTTTCCCTATGCTTTTAAAGGGAAATGTTTTATGGGGACTTGATGAAAAAGTTTGGCATCTTGAAAAGAGCTTCTATTATGGGTGCCAATCTTCTTTTTTTATCAGTATGGGTGCCAATCTTTTTTATCATCCAAACATCCAAAGTGATGAAAAGTTACATTATACTTTCCTTTCCCTCAAGTTCCACATAACCAAACACAGTTCAAGTTCTAATTCATTTGAGATCATTTCTAAACAAATCATCAGGCTACTAATTAAGTAAACAATAGAATCAGATCCATAAACCCCAGTTTCATAAACTAACGAGTCAAAAATCATTCACAATATTATGGGTTACCGGATTTCCCGATTATCCAGGTGGCCACTCCGTTCAAAATATTTCATGATCAAAATATTGAATTCCAACCTGTTCTCACACTCTGAATTACAGTCAGGCAAATGGTAAACCATCACAAAATTCAACTTGACTACTAACAACCTTGATTACTTCCAAGCCATTAAATACTCACATGTCAAAGAGTGTAATAAGCAACACTTCCGTCCTTCATTGTCCAACAAATGTTTCTAAAGAAGGTAAGGTGTCACAAGCCAAAATCTGCCCTCTTATTTGATTGATACTCAGGGCTCAAACTAGAGAGAAACTTTGCAACTGAAACTCTTCTATTTGCTTCCTTTGTGATTCCAAATCATTTATTAAAGGTTAATAAATGTTCAGCACCTCCACACACCTTTAAGAGTGGTATAATTCCCACTCAAACTTTTACCTCCTTGTTGAACAGTAAAAATGTTCTCATACAATTGGTAAATCATTGAAATGTTCTCATCTTGTGAATATATTTCTCGTATAAAACTTTCATTTCAAAGACTTATTACAATCCTTCAAAATAATCCATCTCTTTTTGTTCTAGTGACGGGAGGAAAGGATTAGAAGAGAGAGCATACGAATCCCAAGGCTAAGGAGCAAAGGAAACGTTGCAGATATCATCTTAGAACTGTTGCACTTCGTAAAATCCATAACTATTAAAAGAGCACAGGGCTTCTAATAAAAAACTTCCATTTCACAAGCTTGTCCGCGAAATTGCTCGTAAATATAAGATTAGCCTATTTTTCCAGAGCCATGATGTCCTTGCCTTGCAGGAAATGGCTGAGGCCTACCTTGTTGGTTTTTTTCAGGATGCTAACGAATGTGCTATCAATGGTAAGCGTGACTCATCATCATGCCCAAAGATATCCAGCTGGCCAAGAGGAGGTAGTGGAGAATATTGACTTCAGATGCCCTCTTTGTGAGTCTGATGCGGGGTTCCTTTTTTGATCAATTGGGCCTTGTTTGACCAATTTTGACTTCAAACATTTTGACTAAATATAGATCATTTTCTTTCTGTCATTGCTTTGTATATGACCAACTATTATGCAGTTGCTTGGTTAAACAATTTCAATGACCTTCTATCATAAGGCTGGTTGGTTAAACAATTTCAATATATTTCCTAATACATTTTCATCTAACAACCAACCTCATGAAAGAACGGCATTGAAATTATTTAAATAAGCAGATAGTGTACCTAACTGCATAATAGCTGGTCATGTACAAAGCAATGATAGAAAAAAAACATGTTCTATATTTATCCAAAATGTTTTGGTCAAACAAAGGTCTAATTGGTCAAACAAGGAACCCTGCATCAAACTCACAAAGAGGGTATCTGAAATCAATACTCTCCATTGTCTCCCTCCTCTCGCCACGGATTCTCCTTGCCAACTGGATATCCTTGGGCATGATGGTAATACACAATGGATAGCACAGTCATTAGCATTCAAAAAAAAAAAACCCAAGGTAAGCCTCATCCAATTCATGCAGGTAAGAATAGCATCTCTGAAAAAACGGGCCAATCCTATATTCACAGGCAATTTGCGAACAAGCCTTTGAAATGAAATTTTTTTATCAGAAGCTTAGGAAGAAATCTGTAAGGCTTCCACAACTAGTTCTGGAGCTAAGGAAAGAGAAAGCTCTGCCTCAAGCCTCCAGCAGTCAAAGAATGAATTGGGCTTCATACTCCCCTCTTCGACTCCTTTCCTCCCGTCAACACAAAAACAAAAATAACATTTTGAAGGACTGTAATAAGCCTCTGAAATAGAAGTTTTGATACGGGAAATGCATTCACAATATAAGAACATTTCAAGAGTTTAACAGTCGTATGAGAACATTTTTATTGTTCAACAAGGAGGTAAGAGTTTGAATGAGTATTATACCACTCTTAAAGGTGTGTGGAAGAGCTGAACATTTATCAACCTTTAACGAATGATTTGGAATCACAAAGGAAGCAAAAAAGAAAAGTTCCAGGTTGCAAAGTTTCTATCTGGTTTTACGTCCTGAGTATCAATCAATAAGATGACAGATTTTGGCAGGTGACACCTTACCTTGAAAAATCTTTATGCTCTGGTTCAACGTTCAACTGTACCATCTCAGTCCTCTTCCTTTGCCGCCTCATCTACAAAAGAAAATACTGCTCTAGCCTCCTCCACAAACCGTGGTCGTGGAGGTGGAGGAAGAGGCCGTCGTAAAGATTCATGGGGAGGAAGAGGTAGAGGCATAGTGTAAGGGATCGTCCGATCCCCGAGTCATTTCCGATCCGAGAAGAACCAAAAAAAAAAATGGATCGTCCGATCCGGACCAGGATCGGACGATTCATAAATTTTTTATTTTTTTTTTAATTAAATGTGGCCGTTCGTCTCGGCCAATCCCGAGTTGGATCGAACGATCCCGAGCCGGGAACCGAGTTTAAACACTATGGGTAGAGGTCGTGGTGATATTAAGTGCACTGTGGGAGGGTCAATCACACTTCGAATAGGTGTTGGAATAAGTTTGGCAAGTCGGCATGGGCTAATCAAGCCTCAGCTATTTGTGATTCTAGAGATGTGCAACCTCCTTTGGTTGATGCTCAGTTGCAACCTCATAATACTAGTAATGATTCACTAGTCTTGTCTCGTGATGAGTTTAATAAGCTAGTAAAGAACATACAACACTCTTCTTCTACTGTCACTCATGTACCGCAATCTTTACCTCTAAGCCTACTTCCTCATGGGTCATGAACTCATGTGCTTCTACACGCATGACTGGTGAGTCTACAATTTTCTCAACCTTTGAATAAGTCCCCTAGTAGTCCTTCAGTCATGCTTGTTGATGGTTCAACCCAAACTGTTATGGATCGCAAAGCTGTTCACCCAGCCCCCTCAACAAGTCTCCAGAGTTCTAATGAACTCTGGGTAAACAACAACTCGAAGTGGGAAGACTACCAAGGGGATCAAGACTATAGAGAGATGAGTTTCTTATATGGTTTAGGACACTAGATGGGTTATGATCTTACAACTTAGAATGAATATAAAGTTCCTAGTGCTCAAACTCTAAAATACATGAACTCCTAACAAAATTGGGAACCCATAGGATAGACTTTTAACATTACTAGAAATCTAGAATATAGCCTTCCAAATAGATCTGGACTTTTACAAAGAGATTATATAATTAATTAGAATCTTAATGAACCTAAAATTCTAAGAAGATGAGAAATCAAAAGAAGCTAGAAATCAAATCCTACCATGAGTAGATAGTTCCCGAGACAAGCAAGCGGTAATTTCACTCAACTTACAGATCATTCACAAATTCTCATGTGTAATGACCAAATATAGCTATTAAGCCCCATTTGAATCAAACCATGATCTTTGAAGCCTAAAACTTAAGGAATTTGGATTACTTGGAAGCCTATCTCATAGACTCTAAGTCTATCCACTAGAGTCAATAAACTTATGGACTTCTTCAGCATTTTGACGATTAAGAAAAGTCTATCAAAAATACAATCATTTTAATCAAACCCTCATTAAACTTTCGCTTCAAAAGCACAAGAAACAAAGCAAAGGAAAATAAAGTTAAGTTTACTCTTCCCATCAGAACCTCAACTTTTCCCTTCAGAAAATTGAGTTCAGTTCCTTTTTCCTCAAAGTTCACATAACTAACAACAAACTTAGGAGTTCATTTTCTATAGATTCAACCACAATAAGAATCTTATCCATCTTAAGTCCCAAGACCCTTTAGAATTTTATCCAAAATATTTAGCTATTTAGAATCCTAAATTATTAGGGACTCACAAAATTCTAGAAGCCTAATCCACTTAAAATTCGTATTAGCTTATAGCTCCCTTATCTAGAGGGGCCTTCCCCCATTAGAAATCTAATCCATGTAGAGCTTATCCTTAAGGATGTATTTGGTTAAGGAGACTTTAAGATTTACTTCCATCTCCCTTGTTTCCCTATACTTTTAAAGGGAAAAGTTTTATGGGGACGATGAAAGGGTTAGGTATTTTGAAAAGAGTTTCTACACGGGTCCCAATCTTTTTTATCGTCCAAACACCCAAAGAGTGATGAAAAGGAGCATTATACTTTCCTTTCCCTCAAGTTAGATGCCCAAACCCTTCCTACAATATAATCAGATACATAAATCGCACATTTTCATAGACCACAGTCAAAAATAAGTCACAAAATAATATATAAGGGTTATCAGATTTCCCAATCATCCAGGTGGCCACTCCATTCAAAATATTTTCACGATCAAAATATTGAATTCAAAACCATTCTCACACCACCCTGAATTACAGTCAGGCAAATGGTAAACCATCAAAATTCAACTTGATTACTCCAATCCTTGATTGCTTCCAAGCCATGTAGTACTTACACGTCAAAGAGTGTAATAAGCGACCCTTCAGTCCTCCAATATCCAACACGAAAGTATCAGAAAACTCCCTCAATACTTTAAGACAAACATGCCCTCATAGCTTTCAATCCACGTACAGATGTGCCAACCTGACTCTCTCTACTGTCAATACAAATAGCATTTCGTTCACCCTAAAGAACCCCAAAAACTAGCATGCTAATAAAACTACCTCTAGCACTGAAATAATTAATATGCCTCTACCAAAGCATCACATACAGATGTGCCAGCCTGACTCTCTATTGTCAACACAAATAGCATGTTGTTCACCCTAAAGAATCAACTTACACAAGCACCTCCGATTGACTAGATCTTACCAATAGAACCTACAAGCAACATTTGGATACGAAGGAAATGAGAGAGAATGAAAGTGAACCTTTCTCGGATCCTATGGCCTCCTTTCTCATGATTATCAATGAAAATATGAAAATATGTAATGCTGCATTTGGTTAGGAAGAAAATCATAAGAATCATGAACAAAATTTCCAATTCTGCCCTTATAACATAATCCATATTTATGCTATGTCAACCATTGTAAATTCGGATGTTTAGGAAGGGCAATATAGGAAGAAGACAAAAAAAAAACTTCTCCCGACCCATTTTCAGACTAATATTGCAAGAAAAAACAAGTTGAGTTTTTTATCATTCACGTTCTCACAAAAGGGGTGGGCCCCACCTTTTCTTTCATATTCTTGGTAACCAAAAGCATCTGGAATACAAGAAAAGTGTGCTTTGTAGCATTCTCTTGCACTTTCTTGGTGTCCAAACATGGCCTATGCACGTTTGGATACCAAGACGATGAAAGTGTGGGCCCCACAACTTTTGCTAAAAAATGAATGATAAGAAACACAAAAAAAAATTCTTGCTAGATTAATCCGATTTTTGTCGTAAGAAACCCTTCCAACTTCATCTTCCTACATTGCCCTCCAACGGTCTTCTTCTCCGGCATCTCTCCTCCTCTCTTCTCCAAACAAAACCATGTAAGAACCTATTATATATTTTTGTTTGGTTGTTGGAAAACAAACTTCTCCTGCAACGTATATGCTTTTTTTTTTTAATTCTTCCTATCAGATCTTTAGATGGACCCATAAGAGTTTTTTTATTTTTTGGAGTTATAGATGATATCTACAACTCCAACGACTTCTTATTCCTTTCCTCTCTCTTTTGCTGAATATGAACAAAACCCACGACGTATTATTTTTTCCGTCTTGCAGATCAAATCTGCAACTATAATATGTTTTCCACTTTTTTTATCCAAAAAACCCATGAACTCTTTACATTTTTCATATAAAATCTGAAGAAAAAAAGTTATGTTAGGTTTTTCAGAGTTGCATATCAGATTTGCAAATCTAGAAAAACCCACGAGCTATTAATTTTTTATTTTTTTTCGAGTTGCAGATCAGATCTGCAACTATACTATGTTGTCCTCTTTTTTTAACCAAAAAAACCATGAACTTTTTTGTTTTTCCTAGAAAATATGAAAAAAAATAATGATTAGGCTTTTTTTAGAGTTGTAGATCAGATCTACAATACCAAAAACCCATGACAATTTTAGCAATTTTCTTTAGTAATAAAATAAGAGAAAAAAATAAAGCATGGATTTTTTTGAGTTACAAATCAGATCTGCAACTCTACCAAAGAACCCATGAATATTTTAGGTTTTAATTATTACCAATGAAACAAAAAAATAATAATAATAACATTTGGACTTTATTATTGCAATTATACCCAAAAAAAACCATGAATGTTTTGATTTTTCTTTACCAATTATATATAAAAAAAAAAAAACTAAAGTTTGGGTTTTTACAGAACTACAAATCTGCAACTTAATAAAAATACCATGAACGTTTTATTTTTTAACAATATATATATATGAATATACTGTTGTTTGTTGAGAAAACATGATGGAATATATTCTATTTTTTTCTTTTATGTCTCTTTGTGCATTATTTTATAGCTTAGATAAAGTTATAAATCAGATTTGGTTTTTTGGAGCTGATAAAAAATGCTCATTTAATCTGGTTCTCGTTGGGTTAAGTACATGCATGCTAAATCAACTATGGACTACGTTGAAAATATTTTCACGATTGAAGTATTGAATTCCCAACCATTCTCACACCCTGAATTACAGTCAGGCAAATGATAAACCATCACAAAATTCAACTTGACTACTCCCATCCTTGATTGCTTTCGCGCCATGTAATACTCACACGTCAAAGAATGAAATAAGCAACGCTTCAGTCCTTCAATATCCAACACCAAAGTATCAGAAAACTCCTTCAATACTTAAGATAACATGCCGCCAGAGCCTTCACTCTATGTACAGATGTGCCAGCCTGACTCTCTCTATTGTCAAAACTTACAGCATTTCACTCACCCCAAAAAAAATAGCATGCTAATAAAACTGCCTCTAGCACTGATATAATTAATATGCCACTAGCAAACCATCATTGGTGTTTTCTTGAGAAATTTAATCATGAAAGCATTAAATATGAAGGGAACAACCAGCTTCCAAACACCTTCAATTGACTAGTTCTTTCCAATGGAACCTGTAATGTTTCTTACTAGAGGTTTTCGGTTTTCCATCCAAGAAATGTCAAACGAAACTTATGAATACTTGCAGAATCATTTACTCAAAACATGCAATAAACAAAATAAAAGCTGATGAAACAATGATCTTGGACAAGTATAAGAAGAAAAAATTACAAGTGATTACCTCTTATCAGAAGCCCCGCCTTTTTGGCTGAGGAAGGATCTGAAGAGAGGGGAGTTCACGTCGTAGATCATTGTCTTGCAGCCGAGAAATCGATGGATTGAGCTTTTGATGGAATCCGAGATTTCAAAACCCTAGCTTTCTGATTTTCTTCACTTCCTTGTGAGTGGTCGGCTGGAATAATGTTCGACTCTGAACAACTAGGTTCATGGTATTATTACATACAGAGGGTCAAGTAGCTTCAAGGGCTGCAATATCTTGGGCTGGGTCTGTTCCGGCTTGTGCTTTGGATAAGCACTCATTGGATAAGTGGCTTAATGGGAGCACTTATCCACAGCAACAATAAATTGCTTACTAGAAGAAAATAGCATTTGGTAAATACATTTATTTAAGTGCTCATGAAAGTTTAGGGATAAAATAGGTATTATAAAAGTATTATTAAAGTTTAGAAATAAGCATTTATTTAAGTACTTATGAAAGTTTAGGGGTATAATAGGTATTATAAAAATATTACTAAAGTTTAGAAATAAATTCCTGCATAATTGATAAGAGAAGCTTTTTTCAACAGCTTCTCCTTATGGCTATCCTTCCTCTACTGCTTATGGGTAAACACTTACCCATTAGGTGTTACCAAACAAACTTTTAATTTTAAAATTTGCTTTAATAAGCTATAAGCACTTATATAAACCGGGCCAACGCAACCTAAGCTGCTTACTTGAAAAAAATAGTGTTTGGTAAATATATTTATTTAAATGATTATAAAATTTTAAGGGTAAAATAGGTATTATGAAAATATTATTAAAGTGTAGAAATAGCTTCCCTCATAACTCATAAGCGATAGAAGGGTAAAATAGGTAAATAGCTTCCCTCATAACTCATAAGCTGCTGAGAGCAGCTTCCCTTATAGTTTATGGGTAAGCACCTATTCATTGAGTGTTACCAAACACACTACTATAATTTTAATAAGTATCAGTTCGGCCAAACGCAGCCTTAGTAAGGGTGGCAACTGACTGGCTGGACCTGTGCGGGTTTGGAATGGCTTGTTTGTACACTAAAACTAATACAATAATTTTTATGTATATCTAAGATCGGCTTGGTCCGACTAGATCATCAGGCTCCAAAATATAGATCCGGGCTAGGCTCGAAATCAGAGAAAAAAATAAAATAATAATAATAAAAAGGACAAATTACACTTTGATTCTCAGAGGTTTCGACTACTTGCACTTAGACCTCTGAAATTTGTTAAACTACAATTACTCTTTTTATATGAAACCTTAAAGGGTCATGGATTGATTTATCCTAATAAAATATAAAATTACTCCTCTCATATCCACCACCACCCCCACCACCCCCCCCCCCCCCCCCCCCCCCCCCATTCATGACCCTGAGGTTTCTTATAAAAAGGGGTAATTGTAATTTAACAAACCTCAAGGGATCTAAGTGTAAGTGGTTGCCACCTCAAGGGTCAAAGTATAATTTTCCCTAATAATAATAACATTTAAATAAAAAAAAATTCTATAATATCTTTGATCTAAAAAACTATAGTTTTGAAGAATGTTTTATAGGATGTATCTATTAAAGAGCAAATTGTTTTACATATTCTAGTATATACATATACAACATTGATTAATAACTACGTTTTCTTTTGTAACAAATACGTCCAATTCTCTCTCTCTCTCTCTCTCTCTCTCTCTCTCTCTCTCTCTCTCTCTATATATATATATATATATATATGAT
>JAUPMG010123346.1:0-11694 GCA_031762675.1 Pachysandra terminalis | reverse complement strand
TCCCATTGAGTCACTTATCCAATAAGTGCTTATCAAAAAGCACAAGCCTGACAAACGCAGCCTAATAGATTATCTACTTATGAGAATAATTGTCACCTGGCCTGAGTAAGGAGATCCCTCTTCATTAGACTTCCTCCCCGGAGGAACAAGAGGAAGAACCTGCATTCAGATGAAGCCACTCATTTCATTAAACTTCAAATATTTATAACAGAATCCAAATAAGTAATGAAACCAAAATGGATTGCAATAGATGTAAAACTAAAAAGAAATAAAGAAACAACATAGACAGATTCAAAAAAAAAAATGCCTATAAAAAATAAAAATCCCTCCACAACAACGTTTAGAAGAATATATTCTATCCGGGGATTAGTGTTTTCAGGATTCAAAATATATTATAACAAGAACCGGACTATATACCTGCCAAACAGAGCAACCAGTTTCATGAAGCCAATCCAAAAGGCGAAAGGTCTCTTCGCCGAGATCTCCAATACCGTATGGTCCCTGTAACGATGTCGGATGAAGTAGAACACCAGCTCTTCTCTGATTGGTCGGATCCAACTTCGGTAACCAATCACCATAATCAACCGGTAAATCCTCTCCAACTCCGATGAGATCAGCGGCAACGGCGTTATTGAAGAACTGCCGCGCTGCCATTCTCCTCTCCGTTTCTGATTTCAAATCCGGAAAGGAACAGATGCTGTATTTGAAATTGATGATGGAAGAGAAAGAAGATGAAAAGTTGCAGAATTTACGAGGGGGGAGCTGATGTGAAGAAGATGCAGAGGGTAGTAGTAGTGAAAGTGAACCAGAAATCGCCATAAATAAAGCAGAGACGGAAAAAAATAATGAAATTTTAGAGAGAGAGGGACAGAGGAAATGAGAAATTTAGGTAATTAAAGGGAAAGCAATTGCAGGTGGATCCGCCATTGGCAAAAGTTTGTGAACAGCAAAGGAGTGACTGCACGTGGGATATCAGCATCGGATGCAGCGCTTTGCATCTTCTTTTCTTTATAATAAATAATATTAAAAAAAAAAAAGAGTGATGGAAGCCTAACGTGCGCCAGGTGGTTCTCATTTCCCGTATTTCAGGATGAATCTAACCTGCGGCAGAACGCTAGACTATTGAGCTCGACTACGCCGAGGCTTTCTCCTAATTTGGAAGCAACCTGTGGTAATCCAGTACAGTTCCAAAGTATATTTCTCTCTTTTTTCTCTTTTTGCTTTCCTAGTTCTAAGGACAAAATTTTCCTGTTTTATGCAAGAAAACATATAATAAAAAGCTTTCAAGTACCATGAGTGCATCTGTAAGGGAAGAATATCTTCTGGGAATCTGGACTGTGTGAATCTCATACGCAGGACACAATGTGCACATAATAGTCATTAGTTAAGGTAGTAGTCGGTTAAGTTAAAAGCGGATGAAAATCTTCTATGAATTTCAACTATGCGAACTTCATACGAGTTTGACACTTGTCCTTGGTAGACCCATTAAAAAGGATCACTAAGTTAAGGTAGAAGCAAGATTTAGATTCATAGACCTCTTAGGATTTGTTTGATGCAAGGATTTAGAATTGGCTTACAAAATTTTAAAACTAGAAATTATAATCCACTAAATTAGAAAATCTTATAATTGTAAATATATTGTTTGATTGACTTAAAACAAATTTAGCATTGGTAAATTGAGTTGTTGAAAAATTTTATTTAGCATTGGTAAACTGAGTTGTTGAGAAATTTTATCAGACATGTTGTCTATCTATATTATTAAAAATAGAAATAAAAATAAAATAAACTAATATTATTAAAACATGTTGAAGGGTAAAAGAAAAAAATAAAAAATAATATTATTAAAAATAGAAATAAAAATAAAAAAATAAAACAAAAATAATAAATAATAAAAATAAATTTAAAAGAAAATATAATAAAATAAAAATATAAAATAAAAGAAAATAAATATAAATATAAAGAAAATATAAAATAATATATTTATTTTTTCACTTATTTTATTTCTATTTTAATTATTTATTATTTTATAATATTTTTCTTTTCTTTTTTTTATTTAATTTAATTTCTATTTTCATTTTCATTTTTTATTTTTATTTATAATAATAATAATAATAAAAATAAATTTAAAAGAAAAGAAAATAACATAAAAAAAAGAAAAGAAAATAAATATAAATAAAATAAAATAATATACTAATATTTTTATTTTGATTATATTTTTCTTTTCTTTTATTTCTATTTATTTATTTTTAATTTCTTTTATTTTTATTTAATGTATTTATTATTATTATTATTTATTAATTTAATTTTATATGATAATTTTCTTTTTTTATTTATTTTATTTTTATTTTTTATTTTGTTTATTTTGATTTTCTTTTATTTTTAATTTTCCTTTACTTTTATTTCTATTTTTTGCTTTCTTCTGTTTTCTTCTATTTTTATTTTATTTTTTAAAAACAATTTTTCATTTACTTAATTTTTATTTTCTTCTAATTTTTAATTTTTTTCTTTTTTTCTTTTTTCTTTTTATTTTTTGCTTTATTTTATTTTTACTTTAATTGTCTTTATTTTCTTTTAGGATCGATTTTGAGAGGGAGAAGAGAGAGTCGTGCTCTTGCAATTCTTTGGCTAAGAATTACAAAAAACATGAGAACATGTGATAATTGATAAAACCCAATTTAACTTATAAACAAATTCCACGGAATTGTGGCTAAAATCCTAAATCCAATTCTTTATATGCCATCAAACAACATAATTGAAATTCTCAATCCCAATTCCACCCTGAATTCTCTGCGTCAAACACAGCCTTAAGGTTTTAGAAATGTCAGTCACCCTTTTTAATGGGGACTGTTAGGACAAGTGTGATTCTCACACGAGGTTCATACAACCTAAGTTTGCAAAAGATCATCATCCGTTAAAAGCGGGTTTTAGGTTCATAGATGACTTAGAGATTTAAAAATGTCAATCACCCTTTTTAGTGGGGCTCACTTAGGACAGTGTCAATCTTATATGAGATTCACACGATGTTCACATAGCCCAGATTCATAAAAGACATGCGTCCATCTCTAAGTGTGAGGATCACACAACAAATATTACATAGCCCAGATTCACAAGTATTACAGCCCAGATTCACATAACATATGCGTTCATCCACAAGTGTTAGAATGTACCCATCCACAATGATGAGTGTGCATTCTAACAATTGTATACTAATCTTTTACATTTATACTTAATATATCCAGTAGAGGAAAAAATATTTTCTTGTATCAAAGTTTTAGGTTGCGTTTGGCCCGGCTTGTGCTTTTGGATAAGTAGCTCAATGAGAGCACTTATCCACATACAACAATAAACTGCTGACTTGAAGAAAATACGGTTTGGTAAATACATTTATTTAATTGCTTATAAAAATTTAGGGGTAAAATAGGTATTATGCAAATATTATTAAAGTTTAGAAATAACATTTTAAGTGCTTATGAAAGTTTAAGGGTAAAATAGGTACTTTAAAAATATAACTAAAGTTGTGAAATAGCTTAATGCATAAGTGCTTGGGAGAAACTGCTCTCGACAACTTCTCCTTATTTTTTGTTTTTGGTAAAAGCAACTTCTCCTTATGGGTAGCCTTCCTCTAGTGCTTATGGGTAAGCACTTACCTACAAGCATTGTTAGCAAAATGTGATACGGCCAAAAAATGAGACAGTAAAATATCAAGTTTAATATGGTCTCTACTCAAAAAGACGAAGTCAAAAAAACGGTCAATAAAACAAAAACGTCAAAAATACATTGATTAAATTGTTCGAAGTTAATACGGCAAAGATCCTTAAAAACGTGAACATAAAAGTGAAACTATTAGTTAATTACCAATATATTTAATAAAATATTATAGTATTATCTAAAAACTAATTTATAATCCTAAATAATTTACATTCACTTCTATAAGAAACTTTAATATTACCAATATTTTTTTTTTTATGAAAATATAATGTCGTATTAAACGTTTCAAATTTCAAATTTAATAATTGAATAAAAAATAAAACATTAATTAAAGTCCATTTCTCTTTTCATCTCTTTATTAAAGCCTTTTTTTTTATTATTATTCTATAATTAGTCTAGAGAGTTAGTAAACTTTGAATCACAATAGTGCTAGATAAAAAAGATTAACAAAAAAAATACTTAAACCTCTAAATGAAAATAACACATCAAAAGATAAAAGCTAATAAAAAGATTCAATAAAACCCTTGAATCATGGAGAATAAATAAATATATTTATTTTGTTCATATCTAAAAAAGAAACACAATAAGTTTTTTTGAAAGGTTTTAAATGTAAAATGTATAAAACATATTTAATACGTTTTTGTGAAAATACGTGCTTTTTTTGTTACATAAAATTTTAAACGAAGTTTAAAATGTTTAAGCATTAAAACGTGTTTTTTTGAAAAAAAAATGGAGTTTTAAACGACGTTTTGCTAACAGTGCCCACAAGTGCTATCAAACACATTTTTAAATTTCAAAAGTGTTTATATAAGCTATAAGGTGAAATAAGTACTTATATAAGCCGGACAAACGCAACCTTAGTCACTATAAAATATGTGGATCCAAGAGATGTATTTATGGTATTACTATTACGTTTTATAGGAGAAATTCCATCTCTACCCCATAATTTATTGATTTATCCAAGAAACCAAAGTTTTGTTACACTTTTCCCCCACTTCTTTTAGGCTGCGTTTGGTTAGCGTCAAGTGTCATAGGAAAAAGAAAGTGAAAGTAATGTGAAAAGAAAGTGAAAGTAAGTTTCTTGTTGCTGTTTGGTTGTTGAAGGAAAATTGTATGAAATCATGTAATTGTGCGTTTGGTTAACAAGAAAGTCATAAGAATCCTAAACATAATTTCGAATTCTGCTCATATACCATAAGCCATATTTACGTAATGTCAAATTGACTTCGATTTGGTTTTAGTTCAATTTTTAGATTTTGGGTTTAATGTAGAACATGCAACTCTTTTTCAAAAAAATTACACCAAAATATTTATATCTTTTTAATTAATTAATAAGACTTTTTTAATTATATATATAGGGCAATGTTGTAAAGGGTAATTTAAACATTCTTTTTCCTTCGACGCAGAATCGGACAATGTGAGAGAGAAAATAAAAGTTGATTTTTTGAGCCAAAAATATTTTTAAGAAAATGATGGGACCTACACTTTTTCAAATTCCTGCAAACCAAACATGCGAAGGAAAAAAAAATGCCTTTTCTTTTTTCCTTTGACGCAAATTGATGGTAACCAAACGCAGCTTTAAAGACAAATTTTCTGATTTGGCATATACAATTTAGTGTTTTTGGCTCCCATTCTTTTAAGACTACAATACAATGATATATTATGATTTACGAGTGTGGCAACGGGTCGAGCTTGCACCCTAATATAACATTATTTATGGTGGCTCGAGTTAGTCCCAGTCTGACCTTCAGGCTCAAAGGTGTAAGCCCAAGCCTAATATATTTAAAATACATCAAGCCTAGACCCGGTTCAGCTCGAACCTAAAAATTCAAATGGTTTACTTTTTAAAATAAAAAAATTATAAATTACAAGAATATTTCATAAATATCTATAAAAAGAACTAAAAGCTTTAAAATTTATAGTATATCAATCTATATGTAATAAAAGTAAGACATTTGTATTGGTAATATAATATTTATATGTATAGTTGTATACAATATAAAAAAATAGTAGTTACATGTAATGCATATGTCAGGCTGGGTCGGGTCAATCTAATATAAACCAGTGTTTAGCCCGAAAAACTAATGAAGCCTTAAATTCCAGTTCAGTTCCACGGGACACTTACCCTTTCTCAAGTCTACCTGATCATAGGGTCGGGTTGATCAATCCGAGCAGATCATCGGACTCACTGCCACCACTAATTATGACATATTCTAGTTATAGATGGCAATGGACGTGTTAAATGGGTAATCCGCCTATCCCGTCCCTAACGGCAAGGGTTTAATAACTCTAGTTAGGGTCAGGTTAAGGTTTGGCAATGTATAAATATATTTTTTATAAATAAATATATTTTAAAAAATAAAGAGTTAACTTAAAAAATATTTACTCTTAAAAAAAACTTGTAACGGCCCCCTCATGTATTTGTAAACACAAATTTTGTTAACGAAGAATCATCGAATAATATCTGTAGAACAAAATCAATTTGTATTTGCTTAAAAAGTGAAATCACAATCTTTAGGATTTTTCTTTGTGCAAAAGAAAATGTCTTCTGATACTTCTCTTCAAGGTTCTCAACCCAAGGATTGCAACAGCTTATTCTTGGATTGAATTTTATCTTCATTGGTCTTTTTTGTTGCTATCAGGAAAGTGATAGATTTGATAGATTTCACGAACGAAATTATAGAGATTTCTTGATCTTCGTACTTGTAGACTTATGTAAGATGTCGGTCGAAAGTTTCAACTTTGGTTTAGATCCCTGAGGGGAAATCTTCAGATTTGAATACAGTTTTAGAACTTTAAGTCTTCAAATCTTTAAAGTAGTAGACCAGCAGGGCTTCAAAGTTTATTCTCCTTGATATTTTTTCCTTGAATTTGATCACTTTTCAGTCTCTAGGAGTATTACTTATTCTCCTTGGCTTGATTTCTATCCCTCATTGGAATAAGGGATGGCTACCCTATTTTAGGTCTGTAAACGAGCTAAGTCCAATTGAACTTTGCCCAGTTCGACTCAGGCTTGTAAATCTCTAACAAGACTCGGGCTCGTTTAAAAAGTTTAGGCTCCGAGCCGAGCAAAGCCGAGCCCAACTCGGCTCAGGGTCGTAGTATAAAAAGCTTGATTGTAAAAAAATTTAGATTAGTACAAATAAATTAATATTATAATCGATTATTATTATTATATGTAATATAATATGTTAACATGTGTGTTTAATATTAATACATAATATAAGATATTGAATTATGAACGTATAATCTAATATACAAGTCGAGTTGAGCCTACCCAAGGTCGGCTCAAGCTCGCTAAGATAATGAGTTTTTTGTTCCGGACTCAGGCTCGGCTTGCGAGTCTAATTATACGGCTCAAGCTAGGCTCATATGAGTTGAACTCGAGCCTGAGCCTAGCTAGCTTGGCTCTTTGACAGCTTTACCCTATTTATAGATGTATAGCTAATAGAATTGTATTTAATCTCTACCACTTGTAAATAATTTAAAAATAATTTCTCATTTAGAAGAAATTATACAGATTTGAAGATAATTACTATAAAAATTATAAAGATTTAATTTAAATAATTATCTATTTAATTTATAAAAATTATCAAGATTTATTTGAATAATACTCGGTGGACCCATTTTCTCAAGATCAAAGATTCTACTTAAATTTGAAAAATCTTATCTCTTTGTGAAATCCACACCGTGAGATATTACCATGTGGCACATTTTTTGATCTCAAAATTTATGCTCGACAATATGTATTAATTATAAAGATCTAAAATAACCTTATCTTCCTTACAAATTTGAAGGGAGGTTACACTCACCTCTTCCGAGCACGAGGTCACACTCCCCTTCCTTCCTCTAATTCACTATCAAATGTCAAGTTGCACGATGAAAGTGATGATGCCTACATATATTTACATACCTCAAGGTATTCAAAACACGCGAAAGATTCAACCTAAGAAGAGATGTAGGACCAACAGAGAAAGAAAGGGAGACAAGTCTGAGAGAAAGAGGGGCGACTGAGGAGGAAAGGCAGGCAAGAGAGAGAGAGAGATTACCTGCATATGTGATAAAGGTTTTAAGTCTCAGGATCATGGATCGGTTCGGTCTTGGCCGATCCGGATTTGAACTGATGATATTGGCTGGTACCAGTCAATTTGGATCCAGTACAAAATTGGATCGCTCATTTTAAAAAAAATTGGATCGGCTGGACCAGTCGGCAGAACGGCGGTATCTACACTCGAATGGCGGTACCAATCGTAGCACCGACAATATCGGTCGAGATTGGACCGATCCAACTCGATAACTGTTGGACTTCTATTTATAATTTAAAAAAAAATTGAATCGGTTGGACCAGTTGTATCGGCCTGTCCGATCCAAAGCCACTTGATACAATAGTTGTATCTTGGCTTGGGATCGAACTGGTCTTAGCCAATTCTGATACGGACAGGTCAATACGGAACGGCTGATATGGATCAGATCGCTCCGATCCTTGAAACCATGCCTGTGATGAAGCTCCGACAGTCTGGCTAACTTAACTATTACCGCAATGAGAAGACGAAAGGCGGACGGTTTATGTCAATGCACTGACCGGAATGATCTGTGGTCCCAACCGGAATGAACTAGACCTATTTCTTACCGGATCAGTGACCAGTCTGGTTCTCAGAACATCGACTCTTTTTTTTTGGTTGGATCAGAACATTGATTTGTGTGTAATGACCAAACGAACCTTGAAGTGCAATTCTCTGCAATGTTAGACATGAGTGGAGAAGGGGATCGTCAAACCTACAGATCATAAATTTAATCCACTGGATGTTTGCCACGTAATGGGAATAATAACAATGTTGTTATTGCCATCCTCGCACCTACACCGCAGTGTTACGCAAAAAAGAAAGGAAAAGTAAAAGGAAAATGAGAGCGTCGCGTACGGGACTCGTTTATGTGGGGATAAATTTAAATTTAAATTTAAATTTATATTTTAAATTTAAATTTTATTTATTTGTAACCGTTTTTGTTTTTGAGTTTGACTAAAACTCTGAAAGGTACCAGATTTCATAACGTGATGAAGCGGGGAACCTCACGACTCAAGAAAAAAAGACATGCGATCTGTTTCGGTGTTTCTCTTCATATTCTCATATTTCGGCAATTGAGAGATCGAGAGAGGGATAACGAACGAAACCAGGCATCACTTGTTTATTAAATCCTTTCTTTCGATACCTCCATTCTTGATTTTACTTTTCAGTCGTCATTTCCAGGGTTTTTAGTTAAGGTTTTAGGGTTTCTTTCTTCATATTCTCATCGATATATCTATAAACAGTGACGGTCTTTCTGAGATCAACTGATTCTATTGACTCGAAGAATATCGAATTCTAGATCGATTTCAGCTTAGTAAGCATTCTGATTTTCTGTTCATTTTGGTTTTTCTGGTACAGAATCGATCTTGTTGTATTGCATGCTTGGATTCTCAATTGAGGTTGGGATTACTGTATAGTTGCTCAAAATGATGAGCGAGGATCTCGGCATCGAAGCAAAAGAAGCCGCAGTTCGCGAGGTTGCGAAACTATTGCCACTTCCAGAACTTCTGTCAGCTATTGCCGCATTGAAATTGGACTACATTACTCGCCAGCAGGTAAGAATTTGATATAGCTATTGACTTATACCTTTTATAAGCTCAAGTAGAATAGATTGTTGGTTTAATTAAAGTTTCAGTTGATGCTAGTTGAATTTGTATTTAGACAGAACTGACGAATAATTTCGAAGTCGAGTCTTTTTTTTATTCATTTTTTGATCAGTAAAGAGTAACTACGATATTAAAAATGAAGCAAAAAGGTGAAAAGTAAAAGTTATACAGGTATAATTAGCCCCTTCATTCCTATGAACACAAAGTGTATACGTGAAAACCGCAGAGAAAAGGCGTTAAATTGAGTTAATTTAGGTTGTATAAATGTGTGGATGTGAGTTCAGTTTGAATAATGGGTTTGTATTGATCTTCTTGATATTTGTGGAGATAATGATGGTTGTCAAAGCTTTTAGGACTTGCAAGGTAGATGACTTCTCTAGCTAGATCTTATTAGTATGCATATTGTGCAACATGATCACAAATATATTGTGATGCACAAGGTTTGTAATCAGATGATCGCATATCTTGGTCATGGATTTTTTTTTGATCAATGACAAAGATGCAATAAAGTTAGAGATTTATATAAATTGTGTACAGTACAAAGCCATGCCCTTCGAGAGGGCATGCAAAAAAAAAAGTAGTCAGGGAAACAGAAAATAAAAAGCTAAAATGCACCAAAACAAACAATGAAGACAGCAAAGAACACTAGGGAATTACATCCTTCTCCAACATCTCTCGTGTGGTAGTACCAGAAAAGAAGGAGATTATGTTATTATCTTGAATGTTCTGTCTGCTGAAGCCACTTATATTCATTCCCACCATGGACTAGTTTCTTTATTGTCCCTGCCAGGAACTGGTTACAACTTTAGTCCTTTGCAAATGCTCTGTGGCTGCTCAAGCCACCTATTCACTCCTCTTTGGAGTAGTTTCTTTATTTAATTTCTGCCAACGTGCTTACAGCTTTAATCCAATATGTAGCATCAAGAAAAATAGGATGGAATGAGTTAACATTTCCAGTTTTCCTCCTTAGTTAAAGTATCTCTTCTTTTATTGGTTATATTGCTGAATGCTTTTGTCATTTGAACCCAACCCCTCCCCCGTCCTTCCTGTAAAGTAGGATGTCAAAATAGAAAATGTAGTTTTGGTTTGACTAAATGTTATCTTATTATAGGATACTTTTGCACGATTAGTATAATATGAATGCCTAAATTCTTGAATTGTATTATCAACTTGAAGAGCTCCAGTCTTCCAGAGGTCTGCAGGCACTAGTGTTTGATTACCATTCTTGTTATCTGATTATTCCAGAGTAATAATATTGGTATGCCATGGATTTTACACTTCTTGCTTAAAACTCCAAAATATTAGAATATTTAAAGATTGCTATTACATATGAAAAAAATCCAATTCACAGGCACTAATGGGGTTTTGGTGGGTGGAACTATTGTCTACATGGTCTATCTATATGGTCCCATGTCAGGTGGATGCTCTTGATCACCACATCAATCCTCCAATGGCCATCAAATCCATGTCTCACTAAGAAACTAAACATATGGGGCGTTTGGTGGGGATTCCAGATTCTAGATTCTATGAATCTGATTCTGGAATCTCGTAACAAATGTTTGGGATAGATTTTAGGGTTGGATTCTAGGATTTGATGTTAGAATCCGACCCAAAATCAGAATCTCTCTCCAAGGTGATTCTGGAATTCTGGACTAGGAGGTTGGGTGCTTAATTACTAGAATCCTTATATAAATATATATTACTATGTGATAAATTAATATAAATGTTATATTTTTAATATTACATATTAAATTATAATAATTTGTTAATTTTAAATTATAATATTATTATATTTATATAATACTATATAATACAGTATTATATTATATTTTATATATTGTATTTAATATAATAATATAATATTATATATATTAGGATATACTGTACACTGTATGTTATAATATGAAATATGATATATTTTGTATTATAATAGAAAAGAATATAAAATTAATAACTTGTTATATAATACTACATAATTTAATTATATTTTATATTTGATATAATATAATACTATATTATATAAAATAATATGTTATAATATATATTATAATACTATGTAAGTTTTATTGTATATTGTATGCTATAATATGAAATATGATATCATTTATTTTATAATAGAAAAGAATATAAGATTAATATATTACATATGTTATTTTAATTATATAATATATCATATTATGTTGTATTTATAATAGGGCAAATTACATTTTGTTCCCCTGAGGTTTCGACCACTTGTACTTAGACCCCCTGAGGTTTGTTAAACTACAATTACCCCCTTTCTATATGAAACCTCAGGGGGGTCATGGACTGATTTA
>JAUPMG010123335.1:0-11694 GCA_031762675.1 Pachysandra terminalis | reverse complement strand
TCAAAATCATAGTTGATATATATATATATATATATATATATATATATATATATTGTCATAATTATCAGAATATCACAGTATTTCGATGATTTTGATAAACTTTTGTTATTTATTTATAATAAAACATATAAATTTATGAAATGTTTTTTTTTTTAATTTCGTATCATAAATAATCATTTGTATAAATAAAAGAAGGAATACAAAAAATCTATCAACGTTTTGCCCAAATCACTGAAATTTTATAAAATTTTGTTATAGTCCACATATTGAAATCATCAAAATTTTGATTATTCAAAACCTTGTGACTATAGTAAGAAAATGCAATAAACAACATAGTTTTCATTGTTTGTTTATGGGATAAATATATTTGAAGCAATGAAAAGTAAGTAAACACCGTTAGTATTTGAAAACAACATAGTTTTCATTACTTCAAGCCTTCAAGAAAAGGATGGCTTAAACTTAATACGGATGGCAACTCCGTCGGAAATCCGTGGAGAGCATCCATTGGTGGTTTGTCAAGGATGAGGTTGGAATTTGGAAAGTGGATCTTCCAGTTTGCAAGACACATCGGCAACAGGAGAGGATCCTTTGTGAGGTAAACCCTATGTGGGTGGCTTGTAGTGCAAAACATCAACATTTTGCCCTCATAAAAGTACACCATGTGAGAGTAAAATTACAATTTTGCCTTCAGTGATGTTTCACACCATAGGCCACCCACACAAGGTTTACCTCACAAAGGATCTGCGCCCATTGGCAACACTACGTTTGTCAGGGAAGGAATCAGGTTGGCGTGTGAACGTGGTACATGGAAACTCGAGGTCAACATGGAATCTACGACTATCGTGAAGTTAATTCAGAAGGATGCCTAGCCTTTCGATCCAAATTTTACGCTCTTAAAATATATAAAGCTGCTTCTATTAGGCTTAGTTAGTTAGATAATTTCTATTATTAGCCAGCTGTAATTAGTTGTAAATCTGTTATTTTACCAACTTGTATTCTGGCCTTTTTTTCTTGTATATTAATACTCTGTAATTATCATTATGAAGTAAGAATTTTCATTTTTCTCTCAATCTGTTTTCTGGTGCAATATGGTATCATAGCAATAATTTTGCTTTTGTTCTCTCTCTCTCTCTCTCTCTCTCTCTCTCTCTCTCTCGTATTCATGACAGGACAGGAGAATTTTTCTTCTCCGTCAGTGAGCAATTCCACCATTGATGATATATCTAGTCCTTATTTTCTTCATCGTTCGGACAATCCAGGTCTGGTCATCGTTTCTCAACTGTTGACTGACGATAATTATGCTTCCTAGAGCAGAGCCATGTTGATAGCATTGTCCATGAAGAACAAGCTTGGATTCAGTGATGAATCTATACCTAAACCTACTGGTACGAACATTGTTCAATTGAATTCTTGGATTAGGAATAACAATATTGTTATTTCTTTGATCTTGAACTCTGTTTCAAAGGATATTTCTGCAAGTGTTATATACTCTCAATCTGCTTATGAGATCTAGCTTGATCTTAAAGATCGATTTCAACAACGAAATGGACCTCGAATTTTCCAGTTACGAAGAGATTGATGAGTCATACTCAAGGTCAGAATTCTGTTAGCACATACTTCACCAAATTGAAGGCTATTTGGGATGAACTTAACAATTATAAATCTGTTTGCTCTTGTGGAAAATGCACTTGTGGAGCTGTTAAGGCTTTGGCTGATCATTACCAAATGGAATATGTGATGTATAATGTATTTTCTCATGGGATTACATGACTCTTTTACTCAAGTGAGAGGTCAGTTACTTCTTATGGATCATATTTCTTCCATTAACAGGGTGTTTGCTTTAATTTATCAAGAAGAAAAGCAACGAACAATTGGTGTTCATCATGTAAATTCTGCCAACGATAATTCTATGGCATTTGCTGTCAGAAATGATACAATAAGGTTCAATTCTAATCAATCCACAAACAAGTTTCAGAAGAAGGAAAAATCTATCTGCACTTACTGTGGATACATTGTTCATACAGTGAAAAAATGCTACAAGCTACATGGATATCCTCTTGGATACAAACCAAAACATAAGAGTTCATCTTCTAATCAAAATGTGGCTTCATCTTTCTCTCAGGCTTCAATCAATCAGGTTACTTCTATTGAAGCTGATCAGGTTTCTCAGAAGGACAGTTTGGAAAATTTTGTCCAGATGTTAAATCCTTCTCAATATCAGTATCTCTTGACCATGATATCCTACCAGATGACTACTGCTTCTAAGCCTCAAGTGGATCCTGCTGTTTCATCTACTTCTTATACTACAGGTATATGTTTATCTGTTTCTTTTAATCCCACTTTAGCTTCTTCTAGTTATTGGATTGTTGATTCTGGTGCAACTGGTCATATATGTTCATCTTCTTCTACTTTTTCTTCCATGCATCCTGTTACAAATTCCTTTGTTGCTTTACCTAATGAAACTCAAATACCCGTCCTGTTCATTGGTTTTGTTCAAATCAATTCTTCTATATTACTCACAAATGTTTTATTTGTTCATCAATTCAAATTTAATCTTTTATCTATGAGTGCTCTCAATTCATCTCATCACTTTTCTGTCAATTTTCTTACCGATTCTTGTGAAATTCAGGATCTCAACAGCACGAGAATGATTGGAAAGGGTAACAAGATTGGAGGCTTATATGTTCTTGATGCTAATCTTTCTCTTGCTCCTGATTCATGTTCAAAGCCATGTACTACTAAAATTTCTCCTAATTCTTGTAATGCTTCAGTTTCTTCTGTCGCAAATAATGTTGCCTCTCATGTTTGGCATGCTAGACTAGGACATTTAACTTTTAAAAGACTTGATATTCTTAAAGATCAATTACATTTGAATTCTCATTCTTCAAGTAATAAAAATGTTCCTTGTCCTATATGTCCTTTAACTAAACAAAGAAGATTATCTTTTGTTTCTCACAATCATTTAGCTACTTCTTTTGATCTTGTTCATTGTGATATTTGGGGATCATATCATGTACCTACTTACTCTGGTCATAAATAGTTTTTGATTTTAGTTGATGGTTTTATTAGATTTACTTGGTTATATTTGATGAAACATAAATCTGAGGTTTCTACTATCATTCCTAGATTTCTCTCCTTAGTTGAGACTCGATTTGGTAGTGTCATTAAAAACTTTAGATCTGATAATGCATCTGAACTTACTTTTACTGATTTCTTTCATTCTAAAGGTGTTATACATCAACTTTTTTGTGTTGAGAGACTTGGAAAAATTCTGTTGTTGAAAGAAAACACCAACATTTGCTTAATGTTGCTCGTTCTTTGTTTTTCCAATCTAGAATCCTTATTAATTTTTGGGGTGAGTGTGTATTAACTGCTACTTTACTCATCAATTGTATACCTTATCCTCTTTTGCAAACAAATCTCCTTATGAACTCCTTTACCATACTATTCCCAATTATTCTTCTTTTAGGCTCTGTTTGTTTCACTGGAAAATAATTTTCAGAAGAAAATATATTCCAGAAGAAAAACTTCCAAGAAAAAATTTGCCTTTTTCTAATTTCCTACCATTTGGATGCTATTTGAAAATTTTCCTAGAATTTTGTTTAATTTGATGAAAAGTAGTTTTAAAAGGGACATTATAGATAAATGGTGGCAGCGACGGCGGTGGTGTTGGTGTTGGTGGTGGTGGTGGTGGTGGCAGTGTGATGGTGGTGGGGCAGTGGCGGTGGTGGTGGTGGTGAATGAAACCCTTTTTCCTTTTTTTTTTTCAGAAAATAATTTCCACCAAAAAATAGCGGAAATTGTTTTCCTCCAATTTTTTGGATATCAGTAAAATATTTTTCATAATTTGAAATTTTCCTTTGAAACAAACATGAGGAAAATCTAAAATTCCTGTAAAATATTTTTTCCCTTCCATTTTCCGGTGAAATAAACACAGCCTTAGGGCATTTGGTTGTCTTTGTTATGCATCTACTCTGACTTCTCATCATACCAAGTTTGATCCTAGAGCTAGAGCTCGTGTCTTTGTTGGCTATCCCGCTGATATGAAAAGTTATAGACTGTATGACATCAATTCCAGAGTTTTCATTGTTTCTCAAGATGTTGTATTTCATGAGAGTTTGTTTCCTTTTCATACTACCACTCCTTCCACTGATAGTATGAATGCAGTGAAAGTAACTCTTGTGCGGATGCCTTGATTATGATTTGCATTTCTATTGACTCATCTATATATGTATTTAATGAACCTCCCCAACAGTTAAGACAGGTACTCTTTGATGATATAATTGGGCGAACCATTCCTAGGTCATGCCCAACGAAGTAACCAAGTAATATATAATCTCCAAAGCCAAAGCAAAAGAAGTAAAGGTTGGGATTCCCCCCTCCTCCCCCCCCCCAATTTCCTTCTTCCTTCTATCTTATATGATAGAGTTGGGCTGCAATATGTGTCTATATTCATTATTGCAGGAATTGGGTTCAAGCTTTCCCAGCTCCTCATCAATAGACTCCTGACATATACGAAGGAGTGCAGTTCGTTCGATAAATTCCTACCTCTATATTTATCTTTGAGATGTTTGAATTTTTTTAAAACTCCATGGAAATGCATAAGAGAAATGCTATCCCCACTCGGACCAAGACATAACTTTTACTAGAAGTGGATAGTGATCTTTTTGTTAAAATAACAATTACGGTGAAGTAGGGTAAGGAACAAAAAATTTGTTTATGAGAAACATATCAATTTTTAAAGTTTGTTCTTATGAGTAGTTCCTACAAAGGATCGGACTAATGACGTATACAATACTTTAATTCTCGATGTAGATGCTACATAGTTGGTTCTCATCCTTCATAGACTATGAGTGCAATAAGAGCATCCGTTGACAAATAGAGAAAAAAGAGAGAGTATTAAATCACAACAATTATAACATGTAATTAAATTCAATACACAAGACATTAGAGGAAGTATTTAAAAATACAAATAAAATACTTAGCAAAATTAAGCGGGTCAGACGGGTCAACACACGTTACGATGGGTTGGTGCTTAGGCCCAAGTGTTTTCACACTTGTCAATTAATGGTCAAGTGAGCCCAAATTTTGTCTTTAGGCTGACAACAAACTTTTACAAAGTAGTAATGCTTGAGTGATATTTGCCATTTAGATTACAATTTTACCCTTATTTAACTAAAAAGATCAAAAAGCCCTAAACCTATATTACACTGTTACCCTTAACAACTTTATATTCAATTGCAATAAACCCATTTCTTTCAGAGATCATAACAAAGAAGAAGAAGAACAGTGATTTATTCTGCAGGTAAGTGCATGAAGAATAAGTATTGTCAACGTCCATCTTCTTCTCCAACAACCGATTACTCAAGCAATCGCTCGTTGGGGATTTCATCACCTGAGTATAAGAATATATACCAAGACCGGACGAAAAATCACAATAACGGGTCACGAAATTAACCAATAATAAACATGATTCAGTTGCAATTTGACATAGTAACTTGGTAATCAAGTCAACAACTTAACTGGGTTTTCATGTTCTATACAATTAATGTTTCTTTTCATGATAATTCGAGCAATCGCTCGTTGGGGATTTCATCACATGAGTATAAAAATATACACCAAGACCGGATGAAAACATCACAATAATGGGTCACGAAATTAACCAATACTAATACATATTCAGTTGCAATTTGACACAACAACTTGGTAATCAAATCAGTAATTTAACTAGGTTTACAATTAGTGTTTTTTTTCATAATAACTCGAGCAATTGCTCGTTGGGGATTTCATCACCTGAGTATAAGAATATAGACCAAGACCGGACGGAAACATCACAATAATGGGTCACAAAATTAACCAATACGACAATTAATGTTTATTTTCATGATAGCTCGAGTCTATACTTGTGAGTGTATTTTAAGATCAACCTCCTATGTTTGACAGGGATGCTGAGTTTCATGAGCATGAAAGTACAGATGACAAGCAGCTTCTAAAAGTCACCTATATCCGTCTCGAGCTTGGCTGCGTGAGCCTCGACCCCTCTCCCCACTCCATTCATAAACTTAGGTATTCCAACCTTCACTATGTATGGGCTTGATTTGGAGAAAAATCTTGCGAATCCATGAATCCACTGAGCTGATAATGTTATTCTGTCTGAGATCATTTGCTGCCAAGCCATCGCCATCTCTTTGGCCACGAGGCACACTACGCACCCACCCCACACTGCCTTACTGTTAGAAAGTAGATGCTTATACGGATTTGTAGTAAAAGTTGGAATTTGTTGTTTTGGTTTAGACAAGATGGATGCCAAAAGATACTAACCCCTCAGCTTTGAGTTCAGCCACCGAAAAAATCAGTTGTTGGAGAAGAAGATGGTCGTCGACAATGCTTCTTCTTTGTACGCTTACCTGTCGGAGAAATAGCCGAATAATTCACTATTCTTCTTCTTCTTTTTCTTTTCCGTTATAAAATCCGAAAGAAATGGGTTTAGGACAATTGAAGATAAAGTTGTTAAGAGTAAAAATATAACCCAGGTATAAGGCTTTTTGGTCTTTTTGGTCAACATAAATAGTTTGTAAATGTTTGTTGTCAGAATAAAGACAAAATTTAGGCTCACTTGATCATTAATTGGCAAATGTGAAAACACTTTAGCCTAATTTCCCATCTATCGGTTGGGGTTGAGTGTCGTCATTGATACACTCCGTCAAACCGACCCGACTGCCCCACTACGGTTGAGTTTTGAGTGGAATTGAGAGTTGGGACCCACCACCTTGCTTCACTGAAAAGATATTTCCCGTCGGTGATGGATGTTTTAAAAGAATATGTTAATCTAACGGCTTAAGTCAAATTTACAATGTCTGAGAACCTTATACGGGTGCTTAAGCCCGAGACATTAGACACTCCCAAAAGAAAAAAAAAAACGGATTCTGCAGTACAGCAGCAGTAGAAACAATCCAACGCCCAAGAAAACGAATCAGAACTCCACTCGACGTGGGCCGTTCCTGCCCTCAGAAAATCTCTGTCGTTCTCTTCTATCTATCACATTCGTAAACGAGTAAACGACCACTCAAAAGAATTGAACGTTTTCTCTCACATTTCCTTCCTCTTACGGAAACTCTGCAACTTTAAATTCCTCCATTCTCAAAAATTATTGAGAGAGAGAGAGAGAGAGAGAGAGAGAGAGATGGGAGAGGGATCTGTTGGAGCGCTAGTACCATCTGTGAAGGCGGAGGCTAAGGCGTCTTCAGTAGCAGCGGCAGCTCAGGCGGCATCGTCGTCGGCCGTGGAAACAGCCGGAGAGACTGCGGAGACTGGAGTAGGAGAGCTCGATAAGGACTCTCTGTGTCCGATATGCATGCAGATCATCAAAGATGCATTTCTCACGGCTTGCGGACATAGCTTCTGCTATATGTGTATCATCACTCATCTAAACAACAAGAACGATTGTCCTTGTTGTGGTCATTACTTGACTAATAACCAGCTCTTCCCTAATTTTCTACTTAACCAGGTTCATTAATCCTTTCCTTTTGATCTAATTTTCCTTTTTATGATCCTAGAGTTTCATATGATTAGTTTTCGTAATTAGTTGGATTTAGAGATCGTTTCTGTAAATGCATTTCATGCGAATCCTGTGTTTGTATCGATTTGATCTAGTAATGTACTTGAATCTATTGTCTAGTTCACTTCCTGTTCTTTTCAAATTTCCTGAGATTTGATTTGATTTTGTTGTTATTATGACATTAAGACGTGTGGAAGAACTAGAATTTAGCTGAGATTAGTAGTTCAGAGTGAAAAATCTCAGTTCTGTACATTGAGGATATGTTTATAGAGACTCGTATGGTTATTTTTCACAATTAGTTGGATTTAGAGATCATTTCTGCAAATGCATTTTATACGAATCCTGTATTTGTATTGTTTTGATCCAGTCGTGTATTTGAATCTATTGTCTCGTTCACTTCATTTTATTTTCAAATTTCCTGAGATTTGATTTTATTTTGTTGTTATTATGACATTAGGAAGTGTGAAAGAATTAGAATTTTTGAAGAAAACTGTGATTACCAATGTTTTGTGGTTGAACCTAATTCATGACAAGTGTGCTAGTAAAATTTAGCTGAGTTTAGTAGCTTAGCATGAAGAATCTCAGATCTGTACATTGAGGATATGTTTATAGCCTTTATCACTTAAGTTGGGGATTTCTCATGTCTGAGCATGAGTTAGCAATTAAAATGATGTCTGAGAAATCGAGATATTGCTATAAGGGAGATGAGTTTGGAATTTTGATTCAGCAGTTGTTGAAGTGAGTTGTAATAATGGAAGAACTGGAATATCAGACATGTTCAATCCTGAGCATTTCTGATCAGTTCTGAATGATTATTCCTGCACAATGCTGTATTCCAGCTAATTGCAGCAGCAGAACACATCATGTTCCAACATTCGTGCCTTGTGTGAAACACTTTAGATTTAGATTTGGAAATTGGTTAGCAATTTAGGCTGCATTTGCAATTTCTTATTTGATTTTTATCCCATTTCAACTTGAAAAGAAACCGTTTAATTTATTTGGAAGCAGTAACAAGCACTTTTTCAAGCAACACCTGATGCTTAGGTTGTGTTTGGCCCGGCTTTTGCTTTTGGATAAGCACTTGTTGGATAAGTGGCTCACTGGGAGCACTTATCCACAACATCAATAAGTTGCTTGGTTTGAAAAAAAAATGTGTTTGGTAACGAATAACTTAAATACATTAACAAGACAAATTCATAGAAGTTATCTTAAAATTTGGGGATATAAATGTCATTTTCAAAAAGCTTAGTATTGTGATCAGGGTTAGAAGTGTCTTTTCCAAAGTATCACTAATGTTTAGAAACCACTTCCCGTGTAAGTGGTAAGGAGAAGTTGTTGAGAGTAACTTCTTCTTGTGGGCTATCTTCCTCTACTGCTTATGGGTGGGAACTTACCCATTCATCGTTACCAAACACACTTATGGCTTAAAAAAGTGCTTAAATAAGTTATAAACTCCAATAAGCACTTAATTAAGCAATTTCAAACGCAACCTTAGTTATTGGGATGGGTCATCCCAAGGAAGAAATTTGGACTGGAAATTTTCAATCCCAGTAGGACCTTACCATGCGGCAAAGAATCATTTTTTTTCTCTGAATTTTGTAGATTTAGCAGCCTAATACACAATAGGTTGCAGCCTGATGTGGATAGGAGTTCAATTAGGGTTGGCAGGTACCTAAATCATGTTATGATTATCAGATTTATATGTTATCCACTTGGTGGATAAAGTTGTCAGTATTGCCTATAGAGAACTCCTCTACGCAAAAGGCCTCCGAATTTTTACCATGCTGAAAACTGAAAACAGGTGTAGTTAATACTGTCAATTTGATAGACAGCTCTCTGGATCATCCATGAATACAGTTCTGTTCATGATCTAAAGTATACCAATTCGTATCGGGCGAATGTATCTGTATTTGCTGAAATTTGAAACCATGACATGGCGCTTGTAACTGGTATCTACTAATTTCAGCAGATATTAATCAGAAACCTAAATTTTATGTATCATGGATGCTTGATGAATGCATTCAGACTTTCATTCTACGCATATTAATACCCAATATGTCATTTTCGGCAAGGTGCAAAACCTGATCTAGAACCGAGACTTACAACCATGATATGAAGAAGTCAACATGTATGGCATTCCAACTAGTGGGGGTTGAACCCCTTGCTAGTAGTAGGTTCTCCCGTGTTACCATCACATTTATTTTTGTACGAGAAAGTGGTTGGAAGCAATGAAGTTCTTAAGTACTCACTGGGCTACGGTGTGAGAGTTTCATCTGATGACAAATGATTGTATGAATATGCAAATCTCTTTCACTTGCTTTATGTATGGAAATCTACAATGTAGGCCAATTGATGGGTATGGACAAGCTTCAATTTTCTCAGCTTTTCTTGCATCTACTGCATATTTTCATTATAGTTAATGATGAGCTGAAATACAGCATGTTCCTCAAGTTGATTGATTTTGTACATGTTGTATGTTTAAGTAATAAATTGTTTGTTACTACACGATTCACATCTTGAAATTATCTACCTTAAATTGCAGCTTATTGTTGTACGGTTTCTCTGTACCACGTTTTGTAGCTATTGAAGAAGACCTCGGCTCGTCAAATAGCAAAAACAGCATCCCCTGTTGAACATCTTCGTCAGGCATTACAACAGGTCAGTTATCATCTCACACTTTTGCGGATGGCACTTAGAGATTTTATTCTATACACATCTATTTATTGGTAGAAATATGTTGATTTGTGTTGACTCACAGCTAATTCACCCCTTTTTGATAATCTCTCCAACTCGTGCTTTTGTCATCATCTATGTTTTATCCCTCTGTTAGTATAGTTTATCTTGCTACTCATTAGAAACTAAAATTTCTGAGAAGTAAGCTGTATCATATGCTAGCTACATGTAAAGATCATTATAAAAGAATGTTTTGCAAAAGTTCTTGACGTTACCCGTAATTTTATCTCAAATGATTACTTTGAATTGATTGGTCCATGGCGGTTGAAGGCATTGATGAGGTGCATACTTATTCGGTGAAGCATTTACCATATTGGATCAAATTCCTGATATATTGAGTTGATTCACTGCCAATATGCATTCGTTTCGCTTTCACAGAAGAATCCTGAACTTTATTATGCTGTCTTGGTCTTTGTAAATCTCATGTTTCCATTTATTTGTTTTGATGGATAGTAATGGACTTGAAAATGATGAAAGACACATGGTGTTCTCATGGATGCTTAGCTTGATTTATTTATATATTTATTTCTTGCCTGGGAAGGGGGGGTGACCTTCCAGTTTATGTGTATGAAGTAAATGAATAATTGATTAAGGCTATAATTCTCTGTTTGTCAATCCTATGAGCTTCGGTAGCTGTTGAAATTTTGCGGCAACCATTTTTAATAGAGCAGTCTGTATTCTCTTTCTTTTGATCTTTTGTCTTTGCATATTTTCCTTCAATTTGACCATTTTAACATCAACTGCTTGCTTATGTTATTAATTGCTTTGTGACTTTTAAAAAATTGAATAACCAGTTCCAATAATGAAAATCTATTTAAATCTTTTTTCTCCCATGTTCTTGTCCTCGTTGGGATCCTTTAGACTTGTGACTCTTTAACAGTTCTTTTTTTTTGGTTGATAAAGTAGTTTCTATTAATATAGCCTGGAGGCCAAAAAACTATACAAGAAGAGTATGTATGTACAGGTTACATACCCACTACAATATAGAACATATTAGCTATGAGTGTCCCATCTCAGCCCCCCATATACAATCAAAATCTGTAAAATTAACCCCCCCAAACTCTGTAAAGTTAGTTATCCACCAAAATAGTAAATGTAAAGTATTTTCTATCAATTTATGAGTTTCCTTTTCCTGATCTTTGAAGATCCTCTGATTTCTTTCACATCAAACAGTCCATAAAATTGCTGCCGGGCATAAATTCCATAATATACAACTTCTTCTCCTGCCCCTCTTCTTCCAACCCAACTACGAAGTTCTGCCTTAATCTGTTCTTGCTGGACCCAATCTACTTCGAATCTTTTAATGAAAGTGTCACGACCCGAACCGGAAATTCCCGATTTCATAGGTTTTCCAGTTCAAGTGCAACCTTCACCCCGTATCTCTACAGGTGTGGCTAACAAAA
>JAUPMG010123314.1:0-11695 GCA_031762675.1 Pachysandra terminalis | reverse complement strand
TATATATATATATATATATATATGTGTGTGTGTGTGTGTGTGTGTGTGTGTGTGTGTGTGTGTGTGTGTGTGTGTAGCACAAGTAATATGCACATAAAATCATTTCTACTGCAGAAACCAAACGATCAAGATATATATATAACCAAAATAGGTAAGGTACTTACTTGATGATCGATGCTAAAGAGAAGACTACGAGCACAAGGAAACCTGAAGATTCTTCTTTACTTCTTCACTGCAACCGAAACAGCAAAAAATAAAAAAATAAAAAACTCAGAATAGATCCTACACTTCTACACCAACTCTTCTCTTCTCCTTCCTTGAACGACCCAACAAGTGGAGAGATAGGGAGTAACCTCCCCCATTAACTCTCCCTCAACCCACACATGGTGGCCACCTCAACAGCTACGTTCCCATTTTTGAATTTTAAAAGTTTTAATTTAAAATCAAACCCCAACTAATCTAAAATAGCAGAAAGACCCAAAATCAAATACAATACATACAAAAAAAAACCCCTAAGACTAATTAGTCATTAAAAAAAAATAGCTACCACATGAAATAAAATACCAGATAAATACAGAAAATAATAAATAAATGTGACAAAAATCTTAATAATGAGTTTAGGTCATTACAGCCATGACTGTTATATTCCATGATATGCTGCATAAGGAAGTTGAGGATTATGTTGATGACTTGGTTATTAAATCCGCAAAGCGGAATACTATCTTGTTATATTGGAAAAGGTATTCCAAAGATATCGGATGTATAAACTTAAGATGAATCCTGCAAAGTGTGCCTTCGGGATTTAATCTGGCAAATTCCTTGGCTTTATAGTCCGTAGGCTTGGAATTGATCTTGACCCTACGAAGGCAAGGGCTGTAATTGAATTAGCCTCTCATTGAACTCAGAGGGAGCTAAAATCATTTCTTAGACGAGTTTCTTACATCCGGAGGTTCATTCCCAGACTGTCAGCATATCTCATCCCACTTCTACCTCTTTTGAAGAGGAATGCTCCTTTTGCATGGAAGGATGTGCATCAGCAAGCCTTTGAAGCAATCAAGCAAGTGCTTGCCCATCCCTACACCATGTTGACTCCTATTCGAGGGAAACCTCTCCGGTTGTACCTTGCCTACACGGATCAAGCTATAGGAGGTTTACTTGCCCAGAAGGACGAGCACGGCCTTGAAATACCTGTCTACTATGTCAGTAGACTTCTGCAGGGGGTTGAGGTTAGATACTCTAGGATAGACAAGTCTTGTCTATCTCTGTTGCATATGGTGAATAAGCTGAAGCACTATCAACATTCACATTCCATTCACCTAGTCACTCAGAATGATCCTGTAAAGTATCTTCTATCTGAGCCCATTCTCTTTGGAAGATGTATCAAATAGCTACTTCAACTAGCTCAGTTTGAGATTGTAATAGAAACTCCTAAAGTTATCAAAGGACAAGCTATTACTGACCTATTGGCGACCTTCTCCATCCACGAAGAAGAGGATGGCATTATAAATGAGGTATCTATAGCTTATAAGGAAGAATGATAGATGCAATTTATGGGTCATCTAATTAGCAGGGCAGTGGAGCAGGAATTGAACTAGTTTCTCCAACTGGCCAACAGTTTTCCTTTTCTTTCAAGCTAGATTTCCCTTACACCAACAACAGAACAAAATATGAAGCCTTATTAATTGGTCTCACACTAGTGCATTAGACGAATGTACAAAGCGTTCACATATATGGTGATTCTTTCTTGGTTGTTTCTCAGATTAATGAAGAATTCACAGTTAAGGAACTCAATTTAGTTCCTTATAGGATAGTCATACAAGCTCTCCTTCGGAGATTCACAAGCTATTATTTAACTTATCAATGAGAAGCAAGAACAAGCATGTTGATGCTTTGGCCAATCTAGGAAGCAGACTTCAAATGGATCTTGATATAGCCACTTTGGAGGTCATTCGAAGGCCTACTCCCTCCACTCAACTTCCTCAAGAAGATGAGAAGCCCATTCCAGAGGCAGACTGGAGATATCTGATTGCTTACGACTTAGACAATCTTTTTTACCGTACTCCTACTATCCCCCCTCAAAATATTAATGAACTTTTCCAAGCAAGATAAAGTTCTTTATTATAAAGGGGTTAGTAGAGCTTTGTTCAGATGCCTTGGACCGAAGTAAGGCAAGGAAAAGCTGCAAGCCACGAACGAGGACACTTATGGACTTCTAGACTCTATACCTTTGTACAAACGACTTCAAAGTTCATGTATATATTGGCCTTCGTTGGTACTTGAAGCTGCCAAACTACAACTCTCTTGTGCCCAATGTCAAGAGCCGCCAGATGTTACAGAAGCATTTCCTGTTCATGAACATACTGACTGGAGGGAACCATATATCAGACTCCTTCGAGATGAAGTTCTACCTCAAGATCGGTTTAAGGCTATTTAGCTCAAATGAAAGTTCACCAAGAAAAATATGGAGCAAGGAGAACTATTTCGAAGGAACTTCAATGATACCCCTCTGCGTTGGTTAAGTACTCAGGAAATCACCATTGTCCTTCGAAAGGTCCACGGCGATACATGTGAAGCTCACCAAGGAAGGAGGAAACTGTTCAAGCAACTCCAGGACTTGGGGTGTATTACTGGCCTATAATGGAACCAGACACAGCTGATTTTGTGAAGAAATGTGCAAAGTGTCAAGTCCAAGATGACATTCCTCGAAACCTTCTAAGGAAATGCAGTCAATCATTTCTCCATGACCATTCCATACTTGGGACTTGGATTTGATTGGACCTATTAAGCCTAGAAGTAGGAGAGGATATTCTTGGATCTTGGTAGCTACTGAATACTTCACCAAATGGGTTGAAGTTCTCCCACTGAGAAGAGCCAAGGGAGCTTCTGTAGCTTAATTTATTAAGGATAACATTGTCCTTCGGCTTGGTCCACATTGAAGGATCATTACGGACAATTGAACCTCCTTCCTTAATAGGCCAGTCAGGGAGATGACAACTTATTACTGGATCTATCACAACAAGTATACTCTTTACTATCCTCAAGGGAATGCACAGACTGAGGCCACCAACAAGACTCTGATCAAAATCCTAAGTAAAATGGTCTATGATCAGCCATCACGATGGAATGAATCCATGCCTCAGGCCCTATGGGCATATAGGGTGAGCAAACACCGGGCTACGAATGCAACTCCCTTATCCCTCTAATTTGGAGCAGAAGTCCTTCTTCCAATCAAATTACAAGTTGCCTCAGCAAGAATCTTGCATGCAAGCAGAGTAGACTAGGATTTTAGAGACTTTGCTCTTATACGTGCTCAGGAGTTAGAAAATTTCGATGAGAAAAGGCAAAAAGCTTTGAAAAGTAATTTGCATTATCCTCAAATTATTGCTCAAGCCTAAAATAAGCTGGTTAAACCCTAGAGTTTTCAAGTTGGTGAATTAGTCCTACGAGCAACATGGCATCCACAAAGTAATGCCATCAAGCTAAATTTGCTCCTAAGTGGGAAGGACCCTTTGAAGTCACTTCTACTCAAGCTTCAAGGTATTATAAGATTATTCCATTGGAAGAGAATGCAATTGAGGAGACTGTAAATGGAAAGTGGTTGAGGAAGTACTTTTATTAATGTATATGAATGAATTTTTCTTTACAAAAGAATTCTACATTATACACATAAGAAGTACATTACAAAGAAAAGGAAAATGAGACTATTGTGCTCCAGTGAGTTGAGATTCGGTGATGCCCTCGAAAGCCCCTTCGAGAAGTCCTAATCTTGAAGCTCCTGGAACTGGATTACTTGCTTTAATAAGAGCAGTCTATGCCTCCATAGGTTTCACTTGTTCTTCGGACAAGGCACGAGCTGCATCTTCTTGATCCTTCTTGAACTTCACAAGTTCGTCAATAACTGTTTTCCTTAGTCTATCAAGACGAGCAGCTTCTTCTTCCAGTTCCTTGACATCTGCTTTGCACTTCTAAAAAATCTGCTGCAATTTGCTAACCTCCTCTGTCTCCACCAAGACAGTTGTCTCAATTTCCTTAAATTTGCTGAATTTCTGCATCTTTGTCTTCAGCTGCTCCAGCCAGTTCTCCAATCAATCCAATTGGAAATCCATGACCTTTAGACATGCCACTATCTTCTCCCAGTCCTCCAAGTCTTCAGCAGTTATATTATGCAGACTCCTACGGCTCATTATCTCAAGAAGTCTGCATAAGTCTCTGTATCCGAAGTTCCTGAACTTTTGTCTTGGTAGAGACTTCTTTGGCAGCAAATCCCCATAGGTCGCCTTGATCAGATCCATTCAATATTTCCTCTCCATTTCCTCAGGATCTTTTACTCGATCAGGGGACAGCTCCCTCCTCTTTTAGATGGCTAGTATGGCAAAGGACTCTCTCTTTCGCTTCATGCCAGAAGAGGATGCCACTTCAGTAGTAGGAGCTGCAGCTTCAGTGGCAGGAACTTTTGCAAGTACTTGAGCCTGGAAAGGAGCTGCAGGTGGGGAAGACGGTACTCCAGTTTGTGCTTCCTCCGGAAGGTTGACTTCGCATATTTCTTTAACATCTGGCCTCATGGAATCATCAGCAAGGATTATTGGCTCTTGGGCTGGAGCAGCAAGTGCAAGAGGAACCACTTTTTCACTTTGTACATTTTTGGCCTCCGTGGGAATGGATGGAGGTCCAAAAGTGACCTCATCCTCTTTATTCTGAGCAGCAACCTCGGCTTCTTTATGTACAGGAGGAGTTGCTGCTTCACCAACACTCCTTGCTCATTCTCTAATATTCGAAGGAACAGGGTAAGTTATTTCATCATCATCCTGCAAGGAACACAAGCGTTAGAATTACCTAATAGTTTACAAGTTAAACAGAATTTGAAGAAAGGGTTCGAAGGAAAGGGAAACTTATATCAAAAAGGGGATAGACTGTTACCAAGGGATGGACTGCCAAGACTTCGTTAGTGGCACCCTTCGAAGTCCCTTCTCCCTCTTCCCTTCTGGCAGTGGTGCTGCCAGAAGTCATAGTTAGGGGGAGCAGGAGGGCACCTACTCACCCTAGGAGCCTCTCTTTGTTGTACCCCTCCCATGGGAGCCTTGCCAAGGTCCCTTTGTGACAAGGTGGGAAGGGTAATTTGAGGTCCCCTAGCCCCAACTCTTCCCTCTTCTCTCACTGCAGAAGCTGCACAAGATGAAATACCAAACTCAGTAAGAGGAAAGGATTTAACAACTAACTTACACAAGGAAGTTACTTACCAAAGGAAGAGCCCTCAAAGGGTGGTGGAAGAGTCCTCGAGGTACCGGCTGCAGCGGCTTCCTGGCGAGGAGGTGGACTCCAACTGATAGGAACTCGAGTTATAGGCCCTCCTCAGGGAGGAACCCTCTTGGCAGGAGAACCAGAAGGCTACTCCATAGGAGAAGGGACCCTGCTAGTAGGAGTCCTAGGTGCTGCTCCCTCCCTCGAGGTCCCAACTGATACCTGAGAGCTCTGTCCTACTAGCTCCTTCGGAGGAGACATGACTGAGGAGTCACTTATCTCCAACCCTTCTCCTACTCCTCCGGCTGACATCTGCCAAAGAATCAACAAATCAAAGTCAGATGTATGGTAGGAGAAATCATGACAGAAGGATAAGCTTCATAAACAAGATACATACGTTCAGGGTGCGGATGGAGGTGGACTTCACCCTGGTGCACTGCTCCCTTGCTTGAAGGGGTCCCTCTGGAAGGACCCGTTCAAAAATAATGGGTGTTGGTGGCAGAGGCGCCCTAGGAAGGAAAGGGACCCTTGGGATTCTGAATCTCCTAGCCCTTCTGTGAATTAGGAGGTCCCCAATAATGACATTTTCGTCATCCTCCTCCTTCTCAACCTCTTCCCCTCCTTATTCTTCTTCTTCTTCTTCTTCTTCTTCTTATTCTTCTTCTTCTTGTTCTTCTGGTAGGAAAGTTGGGGCTTTATCATAACCCTCAGCAAACTCCTCTCCTCCCCCTTCCTCCCTTCATAGATATCTATGATCAGAAGGTGACCTGGGGTCTCATGGAGGGTGGGATGGCCATCCCTATCTGGATTCAGTGGTTCTTCTCAGCCTTCTTCAGTCCCTGCACATTTGGACCACCAAAGTCAGCCCTCGACTTCACAGCCTCGCTGGTGCAGTCTCGTCTAGATGCTTCAAGGCATTATGCCAGTAGTCCAACCACCATTGAGAGACCTTGCCATTTCTCTCAATGGAGGCAGGGATGGCCTCCTAGTTCTCGGGCATCTACATGTACTCTCTGCCCCACTCACTCCATTAGAACCCTTGAAGTTCTGATGGTCACAATGTTGTGATTTGATCCATTCTGAATTGTTGCAGCACATGGTGGGGGTTGTATGTTGGGTAGCTGCTTCCAAACCCCCTGGCGAAGCTCAGCAGGTACCCCAGATGGACGGTCACCAGGAAGGCTCTATCCTCTAACTTCAGCGCGAGCTAGCTGCTGGCGTTCCGGGGAAATCCCCCTCCAACATGTTGCAATCAGGCTGCAGTAACCCGATCCCTCCTCTACAGTAAATCACGTCCCGGATCTCGTGGCACGACACCCAATGAGGGATAGCACGAATCTCGAGGAGAGACCTTCGGGATCCACAACTGGACCGCCGATTGCTACCAAACCACAAGTGAAATAAAAGTAATAGTTACCTTTATTATTCAATGATCAAAGTGCAGAAGTCTATAACAAGAACCTCTAAGAAATGAACCTTTAACAACCTAATTCCATGATCCTTGGCTTCAGCTGAGCCGAGACCGTCAAAAGTCTAAATCATATCCCAATGAAGTTCTTCTAACCATAAATCAAGTTATTACATTAAATCTCCCTCGGGAGTATAAACCAATAAATAAATGAAACACATCCAAGTCAACAAGCAGCAACAGCACAGCTAACAAAGGTCATTCCTCCCATCCTGCAACATGAAAAGTTGTGTAAGCCTATGATAATCAGTAAGAAGCATGAGACAGTCACCAATCCTCTTATGGAGATCAAATCACAAGGTTAGTACAGTAATAAAATCATAATAACAATGAATCTTTTAGTATGAGATGAGATGATATGAATGAGTCAATCACATTTCCTATAGTGAATGCAATGAGAGGAGCATGAAAATAATAGGATGATGCACAGTGAATGAACTAAACTAACACCTCCTGATAAGTGGACCACACATGACGCTTCCTAACCAAAGTAATTTTAGGATCAAGGTCCAAGGAACTGTCGGAAGCCCCCTCTTCGTTCCAGACGCTAAGCCATGGTACGAAGGCTACCATATGGCTAATTTGCGAGTGTACCATAATCAAGGTGTAGTGAACTTGTATAGGATGGTCACCGGCATCCTACCCAAGTTTAAGTGGGCCCTTTCACCCCACGGGTACATAGTCAACCCAAACCAGAGGCTTTGCGTAGTCTCTCCGTAGATTTCGACCTCTCGGTTCACTTATCATTTGATATCAGCCTAGTATGTAATGTATTAAACTAGGACACCAAATGAAGATAAACAACAGAAGCTATACACGCGGATAATCCGATTGCAAACCATCATAAGCATCCTATCATACTATCACAACATAAGCAATCGAACTTAACCAATGAACCAAGAAATTCCGCATTTAATCAGCATCAAACCTAAGGTGGGATGATAATGATGGTCACAATACCCTCGGAACACCAAGATTGACTCCCCACGGGTAGGCTAGATGCCTTATAGTGAAAAATTGTTCCTGGAATCCAATATTAATCAGTGGACTAAGCCCCACTTCATCCACCTAGGTAATCCACAAGGTCACACATTTTTGTGCATTTCACTGGGCCTTTGGTGGAGTGGTCGGTGAACCGAAGCCTATCGAATTGCTCATTTGAACTAAATTATAGACATTGTCGGTGGACCAAAGCCTACCGAAGGGTCTTTAAAATTTCTCAGGTGTTCAGTAGACCGAAGCCTACTGAATACCCATTATACTTTGTTTTATGGTCACTGTCGGTGGACCGAATCCTACCGACCAGTCACGCGTTTTGGGTTTTCTTGGTTTTGAAATCCGAACTCCTGGGTTCCGGATTAAGACCAAACAACACACAATCATATCAACAGTACCATAATCTCCTTCACATACCAAACACATCATTCAAAACACATTTTAATAAGGATCTAAACACTTATCATAGGATTAGCACATCAAGTCATAAATCAAAAACTTGAGATCCGAACCTCAATAAGAACACTATACTGTCAAGAAACTCACCTGCGATGCTCTTCTAGCAGAGGGTGGTTTTCCTTTATCTCCTTCCATCACTAGGCAGGAGAAGGAGGTGGAATAGCCTCCCCAATATCAGATCCACACCAGCCTCCCTTTCCTCCTCCTTCCAGATCTAGTCTCAACCTCCCTTCTCTCTCTTTTTCTTATTCTCTTCTTTCTCTCCAACAACTCAAACCCTAATCCTCCTATTCCCAAAACACTATTCACGTCCTACCTTTTTCCTCTCTTTGTTAACCTTCTTAATCCACTGAATAATACTTCCTAAACTCTTCTTAATGCCGAAATCCACTTATGGGAAGGTAAGGGAGAAGTTATAGCAACTTTCCCTCCCTTCTCTCCCACTTACCAATTCACGCACCCCACATTCCCACACACGTTTTCAGTTTGAATTCCACTTCAATAATTACAATTTCTTCCCTAATACTTCTCTCATATAACACTTTGACCCCAACCCAATTCTATATTCTTGTCCTAAGACCCACCCATAACACGATTAATTCTGGGTCCATGCAATCTGATCTGGACTTGGCCTAGTTCCAAAGGCCAACTAAATAACTTAATCACATTACAACACCTCACTATCCATTAATTACGGTTTGACCCAATTTCTCTACTTACCTTAACACCTTGTCACTATCAATTAGAATTCAAATCCAATTATATTTAATTAACTTTGTTCATTAATTTACACATACATTAACATTTTTAGATTTTCGAGTCTGGGTCACTACATTATCCCCCCCCCCCCTTAAGGAAAGTTCGTCCCTGAAATTAGTCATGCGAAGTTTCTAGAATACCCAATCCTAGAGTTTGTTGTGCTTGGTTATGAAATTCTTAACTTAACACAAATTAAAGCACCCATCATCGAAACAATCATATCATTCCCAAACTAAGTCATATTATACTTTAGTCGTAGAACTCACAAGTTTAACATGCATTCAACAGTATCTCATATTCATGACCAATTCACATAAATTTCATGCAATAGGAAACAATTGCATTTAAACAAGGTGTGTGTGTTATGTGCACTCACCAAGAATGTATTGTCTACCTCATCTCTACTTTTCGTGTTCTGACATCTTTCTACTTCCTGAGTTCAACTTGATCTTCTGCCCTGCTAGTTGTCTGAAATACCTCCGTATATGCCCCATCTTCCCACAGTTAAAACACCTTGGCGGCGGACGTGATTGTGGCTGAGGTGGTGCCACAACAAGAGACACAATGTTAACTGAAACTGACATCTCTACCCCTATCTGTCTCTTCTCGGAACCCTGCTCTCTATCTATTCTTAACAGGTGAGGACAGAACCTTCGAAAATGTCCCCTCTTCCGCAGTTGAAACACATAGGTCCCTCTATCTTCTTATGCTTTCTTTCTAAGTACCCTTCCCTATTTTGTTCTTTTGGCCCAACCTCCTTACCCTTACCTTCTTCAATCTGATTCTGAACCCCATCTCCTCACATGCTATGCCTCCTCTCTTGCTCCCCTTCTACAAGTTCCTTCAAGTCTCCTAGAATCTTATGTAGGCCTTTCATAAGGGGATTTGCCCCTTCCCCACTAGGAGTGTCCTCACTAACTACCCGTTTCTGTTTCTCTACCATCGACAATCCAATAAGATAATCTAAGTACGCATTCAGGGGTATCTACACATGTATTACTCACAATAATCTACACAAGTAAACATGTGATCATATTATCATATTACACCCACAACACACAACACGCATTAGTATCCATGTGAATCCTAGTGTTCCCGTCTAAGTTCTCTTTCCTTCATGCAATATGGCAACACATATTATAACGTCCATGTTTTATGCATTCCTATATGTTCCAAACCACTAAGATATAATATAATCCAACATTGTATTTTATAATTCAATCCATTGTCATTAATTTCAGAAATTCTGATTCATGTATTAGCAATTTAATCGATTAACAAACTATCATTCCACACTTTATGAAACTTCCAGTGACACCACCTTCAGAAACTACCCATGTGCTTATACACACGGATAATCCGCAAGGAAACATCACTACTGTTCCATCTCAGCATTACTATCACATAATCATTCATAGCAGTTGTATCAAGTTATAACAAACCAACAAGTTTATTACAATTTCTACATTGTTATCTTCCATGTTTACATGTTTTCACTCATTATCCGTCAGTCACTCAACAAGTCATAGTAAGAGTTCATCATTCATTATGTCGTTCATGCAAATATAAATTATGTCCTATTATATTAGAATCCCATTCTAACCATTCACAAGAGTTTTGATAGCACGGTTTGATTACTTCACACATCATGTCTATAAGGAATGCACCAATATTATCCCAATACATTACAACATAATCATTGAAATTTCATACCATTGATCATACACACATCTCATAGTTTATCATACAACTCTAAGTGAGTCTAGCATGTATGGTTCACCTACTCCATGAAATATTAAACATGTCCCATCCCGTGGGGCATAAAGGACAGGAATCTACACACAGGCTCTACTAGTCTCTAATTCGTGGAAATGGAGAATCACAACTACAGTCTTGAACATGGCATAAAGTAAGTCAATGGTATTTGTCACTCTCTTTGTGTCACATCCCAAACCTAAGTATTCACTTAGGAGCCCTTAATCATCTGGGACACAACTCTCACTCCCAAAATACACGAGAGTGGTAGCAAGTATCGCACTAACACTTGAACATCGTTGGACATTCAAGAAAAACACAATAATATAAAAGCATTACTTTAATGTATTACAACAATTTCGATACAAAAGCAACGGAAGATAGTAAATCAAAATAACGTTCCAGGTTAAAATCAAATCTCTCCTACTTAACTAGTCCAAAAGATGATTCACCATTATCCAAAACATCATATTACATCACTACAAATCATAATAAAAGTCTTCTTCGTCTTCGGGATTCTCTTCCAGCACTTCGCTATCCAAAGTGCCATCATCTATAGAACCTGAAAGGTTGTTGCTAGAAAGCAGGAGCTATAAATGCCAATAAGTAAAAGAATTCAAGTTAATCTAAAATTGATATAGGGCCAAGGCCACTAATCAAGGATATCCAAGCATAATAATCAAGAAATGATGAATTTCAGTAAGAATGTACGGGGGTCAAATCTTAATTGTATGCATGTAGTGCTCCAGATATGTATGTTTGACCTAACAAACAATTCTAATATGCTATGCAATCTGTTAAGCTTATCAATGTGACATGTTCCCACATGATTGATCAGTCCTTAAGCAAGATGTCTTAACGAGCCATCCCCCTAATACAAGGCCTTCTCAAGGACATGATATTCTATAGCGCAGACATAGTTTTAAGGGTTCTCAACCTAGGTGGCACAATCCCCCCCACTTATTTTTTATCATGGGTAATACTCCAAGGTTCTATCACGTGGATTGCCTTAGGAAATCA
>JAUPMG010123303.1:0-11695 GCA_031762675.1 Pachysandra terminalis | reverse complement strand
ATGATTTGATCAAACTGATTTAGTAGAGTGATTCAAGCAGAAGATTGAGATTATGAAGATTTGATTGAAGAGATTTAGATGATGGTTTGAATTTATTTCTTAATTAGATTTTATGATTAACTAATTTCTATATTTATCTTTGTCTCTTTTCTATTTAAATCCCCAATGGTTCTCTTTGTAAACACGTTGAATTATCAATAAACTCAGTTTCTCTTCATGGTATCAAAGTTGACAATTGTCTTGTGTTGATTGTTCCACTACTTGATCACCCGTTTCGATGGGCCGACATCATTGTCGTCCACCGGACACCATTATTTATGAGCCTAAGCCATTTATCTTACTAACCTTAGAACTCTCAATAAAATTAATTTCTCTCCGGTTACGTGTCTTATTAATTTATTTTATTTTTGAGACATTACTTTTGTAGGTAGCAAATCGTCCATAGTCAACCCTATGATATTAGTGTGTTGTCAACACGTGAGACGACAAACCCAACACGTTAAATGTTAAACAGCATTAGGTGTTTCTTTTTTTAATAGAATGAATTTATTATATCAATGCTATAGGGTTGGCCATACACAATTTGCTTTTTCATTTGCGGATGTGTTTTGCCCTTAAAACCTAACATGCAACAGAGGAGTAGCGTGTCGATTTCGTGTTACACAAGGATTTCTGTAATCGTGTCTTACGGCACAGGGAAGGATTTCTCCTAAGGAAAATACTAGAAAAACACAGATTTTTAAACTCGCCACCTGATTGGCTGTTCCAATGGGACCCATCAACTCTCAAATGGTGGGACCCCATTGTTATAGCCAATCAGGAATCGAGCTCAAGATATTTTTCACAAGGATTCCTCTGCTCGCATTATAAATTTCGTATTTTGATAAAGGTCGTGTACTTGCCCCACTTGGGTCTTATTAGTCAAAATTGTCAATTTTCCAGCTACATTTTCAGTTGGCGGTCATATAAATTCCATGACTCCAAATGTTCTAAGGGTTTAAGGGCTCTTAAAACAGCTCTCAGGTCTAATATATCCTGGCGCCAACTAATAATCTACCGGATCTAAATGTCGGCTTCTGGTTTCAGTGTATCATCACCCAATCAAATAAAAAACAAAAAAAATCAGATGTTACTTGAGGAGTTAGGTGAGCTCAACTGCTCAAATCGGTTAAATCAATATGTTTCATCGGTTTTCAAAACTTAGTAGGTTAAAAGCCCACTTGACTCAGCTAAATGGTTGGATATCGGTTCAACCGGTTAAACTGATTAGACTGAGCTGGGTTTTAAAACATTACTGAGTATTAGTATGACTTGATTTAGTATTGGTGATGCATAAATCGATGAATGACCAAAATATCAATTAACCAAATAGGTTTGAACAACAACGGATTTGAATACTTGTTTATACTGAAAATCAAAGAATGACTGTTCCAATGTAAGGTTTCATTTTAGAAGATGAAAACAAAGAAAGAAGAAACTCGGGTCAATTAGGAATAAACAAGAGACCACCACATAACAATTCTTATAAAGAGGATTCTTTTAGACACAATGTTAAACACCAATTACTCTAAAAGCTCAAGCTATTAGAGAACAACACAGAAATGTATATCAAATGGTTCAGCACTCTCTCGTACGAGAACAACACATCCGTTGGATAACATAGGTGTACCAAGGCAAACACACACCATAACACACTAGCACGGGAATAACACATCCGTGGGTAAATAAACACACAAACATATACTCTTGGGATTAGAACACTCGACCATGTTAAACACCAATTACTCTAAAAGCTCAAGCTATTAGAGAACGGTATAACAATGTATATCAAAGGGTTCAACACACAACTCTGCATACTCAAAATTCATAGAGAATATCCAATATTCAAAAAAATTCAATCCCTCTTTCAGGTGTATCATTGCTCTTTTATAGCCTCAGACCTATTAATTAACAGTTTACAATGTTTCATCCAAACGTTGACAATAGTTTGTCTAAACGTTTACAACATTTTATCAAAACGTCTCATTGATGTTTACAAACATCTTGATTTTAATATTCAAAATGTTTAATCAAAGAGACACATCGTTCGATACTTGTATCAAAAAACGTTTGGATTAGTAATGAATATGACGTCATAAGACTTATAATACATTATTTTTTCTGTAATGATTGAGTCCTAAAATACTATAAGATCTTCGATGATCTTAATGAGACTCATCTCTCGGCCCTCTATTCCTGAAAAACTAATGTTTATTTCCCTCTATGCTTTAAGTGAATGACCTCGAATCCACTAATTTCGAGAAATGATTAAATGTAGGGAATGTTTCCTTATAATGTATATAATTCATAACATTATGATTTTGAGATCTCATAATGATCAATTCGAGTGACTATCTCGAAGGGTGACTTCGAGACACTAATATGGTTATCTCGAAAGGTGATTCAGAATATTAATTACCTCATGCTACGAGATAGTAAGACGGTCATTTTGAGATATCATTTCGAAATGCCTAAAATGGCCATTTCAAATTACAACTTCGAAATAACGTTATGCAGATTACCTCATTATATGAGATATTACTTTTGATAACGAATTGGCTCTCTCGAGATAGCTAACCTAAAGTTTGCTTCTAATGAAGTAATTAATGTCTTATGTATATAAGATTAAAGAATAATTCTATCCCTTAATAAATGAGTTTAAAGGATTTCTTAATTAATGAATTTTTGAAATATAATACTTCATATGTAAACTTTCGAAGGAATGCTTTTTTGAGGTCCCATCTCAAGTAGACCTCCTCCCAAGTTAAATGGGCTTTTGAAATATGTTGTTTCGAAGTATACTTCCAACAAAAGTGGTCTTTTGAATGAATACTTGTAATTTCCAAGGTACATTCTTCCTTTAAATAATTTAAGTACATAATTCCGTAATTGACCCTCCCATATGACACACTATTATTGGATCAAATCCATTTTTAAATTGGCTCATCATCAGTATCAGTATCAGACCAGTCATGTGATTCTATCTCTAAATCAACTCGACTAATCTCTCCATACCACATTTAATATTTTTCTTTTTAGGTAAAGTATTAAGTAAATTTTTTTATGTATTTAAATACAAAATACAACATTTGACATCAATTTTCAACTTGAAGTGCTACTTTATAATTAAGGTGGTTAATAACCTACCAACAGCTGCTCCAAATGCCGGGATGGTAAAACTTAAAACCGTTTGATATTTTAATGGACTTGGGTCAACATGATATAAGAAATTAGTGTCCTTAGGTAAATCTAAACCTGCTTAAATAGTGATTGGGTGTGCTGGGTTGTACGTTTATAATACAAACCTGGTTAACTGACCCAAAACCTATTAGTTGGACGAGTTTGGACCCACCGTTTTGTGGCCAGATCTCTTTTGATCCAACATGAACCTGATCCATTTTGCTAGTTAGCACTTAGCAGATACCACTCACTCTCTCTCTCTCTCTCTCTCTCTCTCTCTCTCTCTCTCTCTCGCTCTCTCTTTGTTTTTGTTGTCTGAAGATAAGTTTTATTTCATTGAAATAAAACGAGCAGTGGTTCACCCAAGGAGGTCCTCCTTCACACTACTTCTAATACAATTGGGAGCATTCGAATTCCAGTACATTGATCTTTTACATTCAATAGTCTCATTTGCTAGCGTATCGGCCGCTTTGTTACATTCTCTGTATATATACGTGTGAAATCCGTGTAGTATTGAACCTTAGAATGAGCTCACGACAGAGTAAGATCGTGCCTCCGAGATGCCAAGGTGGGTTTGAAGTTTGAGTCACTGAACCATTTAACCACATTATAATTGTCCCCTTCAATCCACACTTTTGTGGCTTCGATGTCAAGAGCCAATTTAACCCATTTACTTTGAGAGCATTCCCATCGTATTAGAATTTCTTCTCGTTGAGTTTTCCTGTCCGAAAGCGTGAATGCATCCGAGATGTTCTTCCAAGTTAAATTTATTGTAGACCAAGCTCTCCCGTTTTGAAATATTATCTCGTTTCTGGTCTTCCAAATTTCCCATACTGTTATTGCACAGAAGCTGACGAGTAATCCATTGTCGCTCATGGTATCTTTATTCGAATTCAAAAGGTCTTTGAACCAGACGTTGAGTGGTGTTTCACTTTCAGGAAATCTAGGATTGATAGGAAGTTCATACCATAGTGCGCGAGTCCATGTGCATTGTTAGAGTAGATGTACTGCTGTTTCCGGTTCACTCTTGCAAAGTTCGTAGGTAGTGTCAATATTCATTCCCATACGGGTGAGCACCACTTTTGTTTGTAATTTATCTTTTGCGGCTCGCCACATGAGAAATCTCATTTTCTCCGGGAATTTGATGTGCCAAATGCGGTTCCATTCCGAGGAAGGGTCTAGGTAGGGATTGGTGGAGGTTGTGAGTGTCCTTCTATATACTGATTTTACCGAAATTTTTTCAGAGGAAGTGAAGATCCACGACGCCTTGTCACTGCCACGGATTGATGCGAGGGGGATGTTTAGGAATCTTGTTGCGATGTCCGGTGGTCACAAATGTTTGACAAGTTGAGAGTTCCATTCCCTCCCCGTATGATCAAATAAATCTGCTACCGATTGAAAGTTTGATAGATCTCCATCGTCAGTCTTTCTAGGCGGAAGCACTTTCCCCAACTCAATCCAGGCATGCTTGTGGATATTAATGTGTTGTTCAGTGCCAATGTGCCATCCCATCCCATCCATGACAATTTTCCTAGTCAATAAGATACTTTTCCATCCCCACGAAGTTTTGTGCTGCTATGGTTTGGCGTCAATAAAATTAGAGTTCGGAAAGTATTTTGCTTTAAATTTATCCGCTTATATAGACGAGGACTTTGTGCTAAGTTGCCCACCAAGCTTTGTCATAAACGCTAGGTTTTGAAGTTTGAACTGCTTTATGCCTAAACCTCCCTGGCTTCTGGGACGGCAGAGGCTTTTCCAGCTCATGAAATAAATCATCTTTTTCTCATTGTCGTGGCCCCAAACAAAGTTTCTTCGCATTTCTCAATTGACTTGATTGTGTTTATTGGGAAGGTCATGCTAGCCATGAGATGGTTCGGTGTAGCCGAAACAACCGCATTTACAAAGCATTGTTCTGCCTGCCATTGATAGGAGTTTTGTTTTCCATCCTTGTAGTTTTCTTGCAATTCTATCCATCATCTCATTATAAATCTGACTCTTTGGCCTACCACTTGAAACAGGTGTGCCCAAGTACTTTTTGATTCGATTTTGGGAAGGAATATCGAACATACTTGCCAGATTATGTTTGTTTTCCTGTTGGATATTGGGGCTAAACATGATGCTTGATATATGGCAATTAATCTGTAAACCTGATACACCATTATATTCCTTAATGCAGCTCCCAAGTCTATTGAAATTATGTGTGTTTGCTCTTCCAAAAAGGAGTATATCATCAGCGAATAAAAGATGGCAGATTGATTGGTTATGACGTGCGATTGAGAGTCCCGTGATGCTTCTCTCACTTTGGGCCTTCAGCAATTTCCTGGACAACATCTCCATGCAGATGATGAAGAGTAACGGTGACAAGGGGTCGCCTTATTGGTGGATGTAACACAAAACAAGATGAGGTCAATGAACTTTTTGTTCAATCCAGCCGTAGCAAAGGTTGATATGAGGAATTCCTATTCAAAACAATCATAGGCATTACTCATGTCTAATTTGATGGCCATTGGACGGCCTTTCCCCCATTTTTTCTTGGTGATCGTGTGGAAAATTTCGTTGGCTAGAAGAATGTTCTCATAAATGGATCTTCGCATTATAAATGCACCTTGAAAGGGGATAATGATGGCTGGGAGGATTTGGCCCAGCCAGTTTGCTAAAATCTTAGCCGTGACCTTGTAAACCACATTGCATAGACTTAAAGGTCTAAAGTCATTGACAACTTGAGGCTGATCCTTCTTTGGGATTAAGATTAGACGTGTATGATTTATGTCACTTTTGTGAACATACCCTTCTCTATGAATTGCTTAACCATGATGAAGATGTCCCACTTCATATATTCCCAGAACTTATGGTAGAAAATTTCTGTGAAGCCGTCGGGTCTAGGCGCTTTCCAGGGGCCAATCTGGAAAGTAGCTAACTTAACCTCCTCAAGGGTCACCTCCTTTGATAGTATCATACTTTCCTCTGTCGAAATGGTTGAGTGCATCTCGTTAGTGAAGACATCCGAAGTTCTTGGTTTCGTCGATTTGAACAGCATCTTAAAATGGTTAACCATGTGCTCTCTGATGTCTTTTCTGAATTCAGGCCTATTACCCCTTCCATTTGAGATCGATCATATTTTGTTTCGTCTCCGTAGACTGTAGAGTAATCGTTGACATGTGGAAAAACTTCGTGTTTTGATTGCCCGCGGAAATCCAGTTAATTCGAGATTTATGTGCCCAAAAAATTGCCTCTTGCTTTAGGAGAGACCTCAGTTTTGAGTGTGTGGCACAGTTCTCGCAGATTGTATGTTTTCCATCTCCTGGTAAGTACTCTTAAGTTCGAGATGAATATTTCTCACTGTGTTCCTGTTCCATGATTTGAGATCCATGCAAGTGTTTTTAAGCTTTTAAGTGTTTCTATATGATGGAGACCCGGATGTACTCTTATTCCATGATTTTTCAATGACTTCTTCGCATGGGTTATATTCAATCCATAAGCCTTCAAGTCGGAACGGGTTGGGAGGTTTAGGTTCATTTGGGGTCGCCACTAATAGAATGGGGCAATGGTCGGATTCCGTCCAAGGGCCATGCTAAGTACGTGCTTCTAGGAATAACTGTTGCCATTCCATGTTGCAAAGTACCCGATCAATTCTTTCCCATATGCAAAACCTTTCCATCCAGGCCATTATTCCAAGTGAACTTATGTCCTGAGTGTCCAAGATCAGTAAGTTGGTTAAAAATGAACTGAGTATGCGCTTCTAGGAATAACTCGGGCTATTCCATGTTGCAAAGTACCCGATCAATTCTTTCCAATATGCGAACCTTTCCATCCCGGCCAGTATTCCAAGTGAACTTTTGTCTTGAGTCTCCAAGATCAATAAGTTGGTTGTTCAAAATGAACTGAGTAAAGCTCCAATGCTTGTTTGGGTTGTAGCCTTCACCACCTTTCTTTTCATCACTGTTAGTGTCTTAGTGAAAGCATTCCAGTCTCCTCCTAAAACCCAAGCATGATGGTTCTTTGGCTTTAAGTGTTCAAGGTAGTTCAGTTGTGAAGTTCTTTCACTACTTCTTGAGTCTAAATGAAGCATGCTGGCAACGAAATGTCTGCTGTTAAAAGACATTTTTGTGTGAATTAACCATTCATTTGCCTTGGTGATATTAATTTTGGTTTCAAGGACAGTGACATCGTCACGCCTCGGTTTATCAAATCAGATAAATTTTGTTTATTATTATTATTATAATTTTTGCATAGCCGGTTAAACCCGTTTTCATCATCTTGTCTTCAACCCAGTTATTAGAACCTAAGGTTAGGTTTTAGGAGTGTTCTTATTGAGGGAAGTTCTGTCGAGGAGTCTGGGACTTAAGCAATCCATTGTGATTCCCCAGTCTTTCCTGAGAACCAACTTGATAGAGCATTCAGAAGGGAAACTCATATCCTCCAACACTTTCTGTGTTAGATGGGGGACATGGATCCTCTGTGCTGAATCCTCACATGCTGAGGTGAGTGCTATGACACATACCGAAGGGCAAAATTGTAGTTTTGCTTATTTTATGAGGAAAAAATTATAATTTTGCCCTTCGATGTGTCATAGCACACACCTGGGAACACAGGATTCAGCACAAAAGATCCCGATCCTAGATGGGGTGAGATATTTGCTTTCCTTTAATGGAAGGGATTTATTGTGTCACATGTTGCCACCATATTAATGCCACAGAGTTAGCCATTGACGATTTGTTTCCCTCAATTAGGATAGGTTCCTATGCTCGAGAAAGGCAATTGGACCTTTGCAAATGGGAACGCATTGCAAGAAGAACTGATTTACAATGTAGATTTGATAACAATGAACCGGTAAGTTTCTATCTATAACTAGAAGATAGCCCATAAAAAGAAGTTCCTCTCAACAACTAAAAAAAAAATTCTATGCCTAGGTGGGGTAATACCAGCCCACCCAATTAGTTTCTTACGTATCAATCTAAAATCCTAGAAGACATATTAACCCTAAACTATCTTCCACCTTAATCGGATTATTTTCAATCACTAGTTTAAGTCGCAGAAAATAACTAGGTGGGATATTGGCATAGAATATTTTTTCCAGATCCTCTCAAGTTACAATCACCTATTAGTTGATTTAAAACCAATCAAAATATAACACGTAAGATAAAGACCTAATTAAAGTTTATTTAAAATTTTCAAGCACAAAAATCAAGAACAAAATCACTCCATGTGACATTTTTATCCCAAGTGTCGTACTCTAATTGGTTTCAAATCAACTAACAAGTGGTTGTAACTTGAGTGGATCCCGTTCCCTTTTTTTTCCCTCCAACTTCTTACTAATATAGAAAGTGGCTTCTAAACTTTATTGATACTTTAAAAACAATGTTTTTAACTCTAAAAACAATATTAAATCTTTTTGAAAATGATATTTGTATCCTAAATTTTAAAATTTATGAGTTTATGAATTTAAGTTACCCATATTACCAAATATATATATATATATATATATATTGTCTTTTTCCAACGAAGCATTAAATAAGTGCTTCCATTCAGTCATTTATCCAATTACTGCTCCAAAAGCACAAGTGAAGGCAAATGTATCCTTAAGAGTTTTTTTTTTTTTTTTTTTGTGTTGGGCTACGTTTGGCTCAACTTATATAAGTGCTTATTTCAACTTATAACTTATTAAAACACTTTTTAAAATTGAAAGTGTGTTTGATAATCCATAATGGGTAAGTGTTTACCCATAAACAGAAGAGGAAGACTACCCCCATAAAGAGAAACAATTGAAAACAACTTCTTTTTATCACTTATGCGAGAAGTTATTTCTAAACTTTAGTAATACTTTTCTATTATCTATTTTACCCATAAACTTTCATAATGTATTTACTAAACGCTATTTTATTCAAGTAAGTAGTGTGTAGTTGCTATGGACAAGTGCTCCCATTGAGCTACTTATCCAACAAATGCTTATCAAAAGCACAAGCAAGGACAAACACAGCATAAGAGTACTCAAATAAACAATAGTAGCACTAACGATTGTTAGTGATGAGGCACAAGTGACGGATGAGATCAGTCATGGTCCCACCTTGGTAACAAATTCGCATCTTGAAGAAATTGAGATGCAGCTTTTGTTTTACTTCGTGTTACCATACCAGTTGTCTAAGTGTTCACACTTGATTTAGCTTTGAGAAGATCCACTGGGTCAGATCTCGCTGGTTTGGAATTGGGATTTTCGACAACATTCTTCACCAAAGGGTTGTATGGAGCTGATCTAGAAGCTACGGATACTAGCTTTAATCTTGAATGAATTTAAAGGAAGTGAAGAGATGAGAGGTAGAGATTCGTCCCACCGGGTGTGCCAGAAATTTGTACACACAAATTTTGTTAATTGAAAAATCAACGAACAAGATACGCTGAACAAAATCAACTTTATTGATTGAAAATGTGAGATTACAATCTCTATGGATTTTCTTTATGCAAAAGAAAAGATCTTCTAATTCTTCACTTCAGGTTCCTCGATTTAAGGGCTATAAATAACGTATTCTTAAATTGGGATTCTTCCTGATGGGAAGTAGTGGATTTGTAGATTTCACGAACCAAGTCGTGGGGATTTGTTGCGTAGTCTTCGGGCTTGTAGACTTATAGAAGATGTAGACCGAAAGCTTCGACTTCGATGTAGATCTCTGGGCCTTTGAGCGTATTCAGAGAATGGATAACTTGAAGAAGTCTTCATCTTGATCTTCGGGCTTGTAGACTTATAGAAGATGTGGGTCGAAAGCTTCAACTTTGATTTATATCTCCGGGTTTTTGAGCGTATCCAAAGAATGAAGAACTTGAAGAAGTCTTCTCCTTGATCTTTAGGCTTGTAGACTTATAGAAAATGTGGGTCCAAAGCTTCAAATTTAGATCTCCGGGCTTTTGAGCGTATTAAAAGAATGAAGAACTTGAAGAAGTCTCCACCTTGATCTTTAGGCTGGAATGCTATATTTTAGGCCTTCAAGTCTGCAAATCTTTAGGTCTTCAGGACTTCAAATCAGGTGTCAGAGTAGCAAAGCTTTAGACCTTCTTCTGATCCTCCTTCTTGATCCTTGATCATCTGGTCCCTCTGAATGTGAGAGGACTACCCTTATTCATAGACTTTAAAGGGAGAGTTCTATTTGTTCTCAACCACTCTAAGAGGTAATTATCCAATAAAATAATTCTTTATTTAAGAATTATCTAAAATTTGATTGGATAACTTTTAGATAATTCTTTTGAGAATTATCTAGAATATTCCTATTTTATTAGGATAATTCATATTTAATAGGAATAATTATATTTTTAATTTAATAATTCTCTGTGGGTCCTATTTGAACTAATCAAAGATTCAATTTGAGAGAACCTTATTTTAGTGGGGCTCATCTTGTGAGATCGTACTATGTGGTATATTTTGATTTCAAATTTTCTCCTTCTACATGAGGTGAGTGCTGTGACACACGCCGAAGGACAAAATTATAGTTTTGCTTGTTTTATGAGGGAAAAATTATAATTTTGCCCTTCGGTGTGTCATAGTACACACCTGGCCACACGGGATTCAGCACAGAAGATCCCGATCCTAGATGGGGTGAGATATTTGCTTTCCTTTATTTAATTGAAGGAATTTATTGTGTCACATGTTGGCACCATATTAATGCCACAGGGTTAGCTGTTGACGATTTGTTTCCCTCAATTAGGATAGGTTCCTATGCTCAAGAAATGCAATTGGACCTTTGCAAATGGGAACGCGTTACAAGAAGAACTGATTTACAATGTAGATTTGATAACAATGAACCGGTAAGTTTCTATCTATAACCAGAAGATAACCCAGAAAAAGAAGTTCCTCTCAACAACTAAAAAAACAATTCTATGCCTAGGTGGGGTAATACCAGCCCACCCAATTAGTTTCTCACATATCAATCTAAAATCCTAGAAGACATATTAACCCTAAACTGTCTTCCACCTTAACTGGATTATTTTCTATCACTAGTCCAAGTCGCAGAAAATAACTAGGTGGGATATTGGCATAGAATTTTTTTTCCAGATCCTCTCAAGTTACAATCACCTATTGGTTGATTTAAAACCAATCAAAATATGACACGTAAGATAAAGACCTAATTAAAGTTTATTGAAAATTTTCAAGTAATTAAAATTTATTTAAAAATTTCAAGCACAAAAATCAAGAACAAAATCACTCCATGTGACATTTTTATCCCAAGTGTTGTATTCTAATTGGTTTCAAATCAACTAACAAGTGGTTTTAACTTGAGTGGATCCCCGTTCCCTTTTTTTTCCCCTCCAACTTCTTACTACTTATATAGAAAGTGGTTTCTAAACTTTATTGATACTTTAAAAACGATGTTTTTAACTCTAAAAACAATATTAAATCTTTTTGAAAATGATACTTGTATCCTAAATTTTAAAATTTATGAGTTTATGAATTTAAGTTACCCATATTACCAAATATATATATATATATATA
>JAUPMG010123292.1:0-11696 GCA_031762675.1 Pachysandra terminalis | reverse complement strand
GAAATACGAGGTGAAGGTGACGCTTGGACTGGATTACCCATGTAATTGGAAAAATCTGGTTCGGGTCGTTACACACACCCTTATATACCATCCGTTTAATCATCTATATGTGAATTATACTAAAATTCTAATTCAATATTAATAACACACAAATCCTAATATCAATAGAAAAATAAAATATCTGGAAAGAAAAATTGATTTAACAAAAAAACCTATTTGAGTATCTGAAGGTATCCACTACCTTAGGAAGTCTGATAAGCATGTCACTTGCTCTTCTTGGAAATTACACGAAAATTAATATTATTCTCGAATAGGGTATTTGTTATGTAACCGACACCATTAAAATAGGAAATGTTAGCTTTTATTGTCCTTGCTCCTTAGTAATGAATATATGTCATTTATATGTCCTGTGTTGAATGGCATTGAGGTACATAGTAATTAGCTGATCTAGGCAGGACTGGCAACGGGCTGGGCTTGGGCTGGTTCTGGTCGAGCTTGCACCCTAATATATAACATTACTTATATGTCCAAGCCCAGCCTTGTTCGACTTTTGGGCTCAAAAGTGTAAGCCTGAACCTAATATATTTAAAATGCATCAAACTTGAGCCACTTACATCTTGCGTGTAGTCTTACTCGTGCACAGATGAGGACCGCCCTTAGGGACAAAGGCAAAAGTGTGATATCTTCTTCTTTAGAAGCCTCTTTCTTTCCTAATATATATAAATCATTTAGAAATGGAAATTCAAAGAAGAGGAGAACTAGGAGAAAGAACTCTTCTAGTGGGACTACATTCCTATCCAATGTATGGAACCCTAAAAACAGACAAACAAACTTATATGTTCATACAAGGGAAAGTAAGACAGACCCACCTAGTTGGTACCTATATAGTGGGGCCTCCAGGCATATATTACAACACATAGTACAAGCATTATAACACAAAGTACATACATTAAAACATGGATTATAAGCATTATAACACAGATTACAAGCATTATAACGTGGATTAGAAGCATTATAATGCAGAGTATAAGCATTATAACATGTAGTGCAAGCATTATAACACAGAGTATAAGCATTATAATATGAAGTATTATAACACAGAGTACAAGTATTACGACAGAGTATGAAAGTTGTTGATGATCCGGGAATCTGTAGTGGAAGATCTCTATCCAACCAAAAAATCTCCCACGTCGGAATATGTGATTACTAGAATCACATACAATAAAGCCACACTCAATCGACCTAGGGATTTGTATGAAACCCTAATAGCAAAGCCAGATCTCTGTAGGAAGAAGAGATGAAGAAAAGAAAGAGTTCTCTATGGGTGGATTCCCAAAAACGTGAATAGTAAATTTTGGGTAGGGAGAAGTCTTTACGTACAGAAGACTCAAATCAACTTCTCCTAGGAATCTATCTCCTAATCCAATTAAGAGAGAGTTATCCACATCCGTAATTCTAATCAAGTATGGACATCCCATTAAGTGGGGACCCGGATTGGGCCAAATGGGTTGGGCCAACCGGGTTGACCCATCTCTAAAATCCAACATCTCCCACTCGTCCATAGTGGGCATGAAGTGTGCGTCTCTCTCATGTACATCTTATCATTCTATCATCGATGCTAATCATATAGGTCATTGAGCGACCGACGAGCACAAAATAATGGGTGAGCGACTCCATATTAAGTTCCATAAAACTGAAATGAAAGAACACTCTAAAAAATTTCGTCTATATGCCAGACTCATTTGGCTACATTAGGTTGAGTATTTCAAATCCCTCATGAGCACAAGTTCGGATCTCTATACTCAACCACTAGATTCATGTTAATGTGCTCATTTAAAATGATTCATATAGTTTACATATATAAATAATATATATAAGTAAAAGATGTGAAATACCAAAAGATAATTTTAAAACCAGAGCACATATCTCTATGAATCATATCTCTTTAAATGTGATGCCAAATAGTATTCCCTAAGCCTTATGCCATTTAGCTTCGACCTAATTTCTTTCTCAAACAAACCACCGTTAGACCGCATGATGCATGGCCATAGAAAAGTAAGCTAAAGTAGCGATCATCAGATCTAACGTCACAACAATATCAAAGGTAATATGGGTATAAGTTGATCATAATCTTGGATCATCATGATCACACAGCAAGGAAATAGGGATCCATTCACTTTCTCTTTAAGGAAATGTCACTAATAGCACATGTGATATGCAATACATGCCACGATGGACCTCTTGACCCAGCCAAGAGTATGACAACCCCAATACTGTACAGATCTTAGTCTAGTTGCAATCTATGCCTCTAACCTTAGCACCTTAATCAAAGTCACAACTCTTAAGCAACTTGATTAAGGTCTCACATCCGGCTCTATTAGTTAATATACGATACCCTTTGGAATCTCATCATGGCTCCCCCAAGGTGACATATAACTCTATAGAGTCCTCTAAATGCCCCCAATGGCATAAGTCCTCTAGATGTCTCATCCTGCTCGTAATGCATGCGCCGGAGCTGGCCATTGTGTGAGAGGCCGACCACTAGCCTGGTGACATAATATATCCATAATATATAATGATATGGAGGTAATGTGTGTGTAAAGTGTACATGTAATACATAATCTCATGCCTCATGAGATAATAAACTCTATTAAATTCTCACGCATGAAATACAACGTAATATGAGATGTCTACATAACAAATGTAAATGGAACTGTACCACCTAACACAAATCACAATCTTCATAATCCCACCTCTCTGACATGAACCTTAAAAATCTTGTCTGGCTATAGGTTTAGTCATGGGATCAACATCCATCTGCTGAGTAGAGATATGTGTATGGGACACGTCTCTATGTGCAACTCTTAGACGGCTACACAACAAGCTATGTACTCTGACTCCATAGTAGACAACACGACGTGGACTTGCTTCTTGCTTCTCCAAGAGATGACCCTGCCACCTAGCAAGAATGTGTATCCTGACGTCAACTCTCGACCGTCTAGATCACCTGCTTAGTCCGCATCACAGTAGCCTCGTAGTTACAAATCTGCTTGCTGGAAGCAAAGCATGTAATTTGTTGTCCCACGTAGGTATCTTAGAATACATTTTACTTCCTTTCAATAAGTTTGCCCTGGGTTACTCTCGTAACGGCTGACTAAGCCAACTGTGAAACTAATATCAGGTCGAGTACACATCAGAGCATACATCATACTACCTATAGCACTAGCATAGGTAACACGACCCATATGTTCCTTCTCTTTCTCTGTCTCTAGATAAAGACCAAAATGCAATGAAGCACTCTTCTCAATAGGAGTGTCAACTGGTTTAGCATCAAGCATCCTGAAGTGCTCAAGAACCTTCTTTATGTAAGTCTCCTAGGACAAATAAAGAAGCCTCTTAGCGTGATGGCTATGAATCTGAACACCTAGTGCGTAATTTGCCTCACCCATATCCTCTATCTCAAAACTGAAGGAAAACCACTCTTTAGTGGAGACAATCATCTCCTTCTCATTCCCTGCTATTAAAATGTCATCAACATATAGTTATCAGATTAGAAAGCTCGTACCATGATGTCTAACATACACACAAAGGTCTTCCTCGATCATCATGAAGCCAAACTCTATAATGGCTCGATGTTATTGAAGATACCACTGTTTGGATGATTGTTTTAGGTGTGCAAGGAGTGTTTGTGTAATAACTCAATCAATTATTAGGACCAAAGTGTAATTAGTTAGAAATTATGGTCAAATTTGAAATTTTTAGTAATAGCTACTTGGTTGACTTTGACTCATTGTTATTAGTGGGAGAATAATAGATAACTAAAGTGCATCATACACAATCATAATCTCATAAGTTAATCAAAGGCTAGGATTTTGTAGGAACAATTGAATTAGATTAAGGACTAGGATTAAATGACAAATAACCTAATCTAATTAGGAAAAGTAGATAATATGATGGTTGAATTTCACTACAATAAGGAATCTTCAACGTAAGGTGAAGATTAAACTAACTAAAATCTAAGGGTTGGGAGTAGAGACAAAATCCTAATCTAAGTACACATCTAGACTAAGTAGGATACTCATTAAAAACTATAAAACACTACTATGGTCATTCATACCATAATTTAAGAGTAAGAACTGAATTTCTGGAGCTAGGAGCTATGGTAGATCAAAAGTTCAGAACTTGAACTAAGGTGAAGAAGAGGAAGATCCAACGAATTAAAACAAGGTAAGTAATTCAATTATTCTTTGTTTTTGATTTGAATCTAGGTGAGATGCCATAATTATTGAATATGACATAGCACACCAATTCAAATTGAAGAAACATGATAACTTGACTTAAAACTTAAACTCTTTTAGTATCATCATCCTTGTCAAGATATGTTAATTATTTGTTTGATGTTTTGATCGGAATTTGATTTTAATATGAATGTTAGAAGAGTTTTGGGTTAAAAAGGACTCAAAAGATGAAAACCACGAAGTTTGCAGGTTTCTAGGCGAACCGGCAGGTTACTGGTGTACCGATTGGCCTACTAGTGGACCCAGGGGGCATTCGACGACATATCGGTGTACCAGTTAGCCTGCCGAATCCCCATAGTTGCTTTTGGTGGCACTGGTTAGGCTGCTGGTAGTCCTGTGAACGGATCGGATTCGAAGCAGATTTTGCTGAATCCGAATCTGATCCATTAAGAAATCTAATAGATTTGAATTCGAATCCGAATCTGACGGATCTTCATATACTCCATTCGAATTCAAATTCGATTATGATCCGAAAGCCGAAATCCGTTTCGATCCGAATATCCCAAAATCCAAGTCTAGAAAAGAAGAATCTAGAAACTAGGGTTTTTCTTACAAGGTATTGTTTGTATATATCACGAATAATGATATCATGTAACTATAACATATAAAAGTAATGTGTGTGATTGAATGGATATTTTGTTATGTGAGACACTATTCATAGATAATGATACTATGTGACACACTACAAAAAAGAATGCATCAATTTTAATTATATAATCGAATCGAATCTTAATCGAATTGCATTTATATAGATCCACATTTGATTCAATTATAATCGGATTTTTCGGATTCAGATATTAATCAAATTTCGGATCAAAATATCTTACTGAATCCGCTATAATCGGATCGGATTCGGATCGGATTCAGGTCATGATCCGATCCATTAACAGGCCTAGCTGCCATTGGCAACTGGTGTACCAGTTAGCCTACCGGAGCACAGTGTGATCACAGAGTGTCGAGGCTGATGGTTGGCAATCGGTGTACCGGTTAGCCTACCAGTGAGTTTTGGCCTTGTCTGGTTATCATGCTGGACAGAACCGGTGTGCCGGTTAGGCTGCCAAAACTGTTTTGGCAGTAACCTATGTTATTTGATTGTTATCTAAGTATGGATTGTTTTTCCAAAATTGAGTTTATGATCCTTATGATGATTTTTAAGACATAATGGGATGACTGACTGATTGATTGATTGATTATTTTTTTTATAAGTTACTCATGATTGGATTTGATTGGAATGCCATGAAGCATATACTATGATTTATACACTTATAGTAATTATTTAGATTTATTACACCATTGTACACTTATTGTATGCAAAGTTAGTGTGTACAACCACTACACATGCATAGCATAAGCCTGATTGCATTATTGACCATATGGTTGGTCATATGCTTGACTTTGCCATCATATCTTCACATAAGTTGAAGGTTATGATCAAACCAAGAGTTGTTGTGATATGAATATCATAATATAGTGAGGAAGTCTCGGATGGACTGATTTGTAAAGGTTGAGGGGTTTGCTACCCCAATATACCACATTATTTTCATCTCGATAGCGCATTGTACGTAATGGATGCCGAGTGAAATTATGTTGGCATTCGGTTATTGCATGGCACATTGAGGTTTTGTTCATATTTTTGATGCCTTGGTTATATTCTTGTGACCGAAAATAAGTGGGGGAATTGTGCCCTCTTGGTCGAAGCCCCTTAAAACTATGATGTGCACATGGAATATCTTACTTGAGAGTGGCCCTGTATGGGGGGATGGTTCAATATGACATCTTGCTCAGTAATTGATTAGTCTAATGTGGGACATACATTACTCGAATTCTGAACAGCATCAATGATTTGCACAGCACATGTTTTTGCATGAACCACACTTGGTGATTACCTATTCATTTTTGCACGAGCACGCATTGCATACTTAATAATATGAACTTGCATCACATTGCATTTTCTTTGCATACACATTCATTATATTCCATATCTATCATATTAATTGTAGTTTAGTGTATGGATTATCATTGGAGAGTGACTTTGACCATTTTCCAATCTAAAATACGGTTTAATAGATTATTTACTATCACGAACCAAACCGAAAAATCTCAACTCTAAAATTTTCTGGCTTTATTCGCAACTCTCACCCCATATTACTACAGGAGTGGAAAACAATAGTCATAGCATAAGAACAAGTAATTAACAGTTCTAGTAATATATAAGTAACCTAGAAGAAAAATTGAATCTAATGCGATTTAAAAAGGAAAATCATAATCTAGTACAATTCTACAGTTAAATCCAGGTTTCTATACCCATTCCCAGGCTCTCTTCATGACCAAACTCTAAGACCTGAAAAATATAAATCAACAAAAATAAGCTGGAAGCCAGAATGAGTAGTCCTTCAATACAAGGTATTTACTCATATCCCAATATTATGCGAAAGTGCAAATAAGATATATATATATATATATATATAAACTATTATGAGAATAGCATCTATGCATAAAGTGGTGAAATTGTAAACAACAGAGATCACACCATGCATTGTCCTCTCCCAACCTCACTTGGTATCACATTAAGAGTCCATATCATAGTAGCTGTATGCCTAATTCTATATGGAGATTATATCAAGTGTATCACACACTTGATACTCAAAATAATATCAACAGAGAGTATGAAGTGCACGGTGCAAATGGGGTGCTGTATGATATGTAAAATATAGTAAGTTTCCACATGATCCCCATACAACTATCCAGGATGTCCCATTAAAGTGACTTTATCCCCATATTCACTGGCTAAGGGATAGAATGATTCTATGTGTACAACATACTTTTAAGGGTTTTCAACTTATGAGGCACAATCCCCCCACTGGATTTTTGATCATGGGTAATACTCCAAGGTATCGTCAAAATGAAGTGCCCCCTTAGGGAATCATACATATTCACATTCAACAGAAGGGTAAAATCATGATTCAATTCTTTTTCCAAGCTGCACAAATGTGACAACCTTGGGAATCATCTTACCACAAGTCTGGGAGGTATACCAACACAAAGGCTCTCTCGCAGCTTGGGAGGAAACAATATGGTCCCCTCATAGGACAAATGGTTCAATAAGTCAAATTATCTCATATGTGAGTCTAAACCCAAAGGTATTGTGCGGGGTAATAGACTAAGCCACTACAGCGGGAAGGTCCATATGCAACTAATTGTATTCAAGTCCGTCAATTTAATGCAACATATAATGTTCCACAAGCATATATTCAACTCAGCATTCACATGGGCACAGTCCCATGGTTCTACACTACCACACACTATAATGCACAATAACGAGCGTTAAGTACAAACAATCCTTTAACCGTGAAGCACATACCACATATCAATTATAAGCAATATATACGTCTCTAGTCCAAAGAATGAAGTATGGATATGAGCGGACCATTCTAAGCATCAAATAATCATTATATGAAACGGGCAGGTAAGTGCAAAGAAGGAATTTGTATAAATCATCACATACAAGGAGAAAACATCAAATATTACCGTTAATGCCAATTCCTGTATCTAGACATGCATAGAACAAGGAAAAGGAACCAAGGGATGGGTTTGTGAACTGTTCCCTCAGGATCCTCAAAATTTCATACTGTGGTGTTAAATCCAGATAAGCTAAACCTTTGGTTTGAAGGGTCATATTTTGATTGGCAAGTCTAAAAGGTCAACAGCATGATAGAACAGTTGGGTTAAGGATTATACACATGCTCATAACTTAACATCAAGGATTTGACCAGGGGAGTGTCTCGGCGAGGTGCTCGGCGTACCATCGATGCGCCAAGATTGGTGTTTTGGTGCCAAATGTGATGCAACCTCGGGAACTGGTCCCAGTGGGTCTCATTAGGTCAAAACCATCACTAACTCAAATCCTAAAAGGAGGCTCAGGGAGGTTCTCGGTGCGCTGAAAAGGGTCTCGGTGTCATTTCCAGAAATTGGAAAATCCCCAAGAAGGCTCGATGTACTCTTCGACGAGGCGAGGAGGTCGCTGAACCTCGGAACAGGGTATTTTCTAGGTGTTTTTGGGTGAAATTTCACATGAAAGTTGCTAATCTCCTACTGAAGCTTCGAAATTGGTTTCTAGGTCAAGAAAATCATTCTACACAAGGTTTCATTGAGTTTCCCCCAATTCCAAACCCTAGAGAAGCCAAAACCAAACGAATCGGTTCACTAAGGTCATCTACAAGGAATGGGGTCTCAATAACATGGGATTGATCCCTAAAAACTGGTAATCTAACTACCAAATTCTTGGGGGGAAGGAAGAACACTATCAATCATGATCGTCCCCCATGATCACATCATTGAAACATAAATAAATACACTTGCATCGAAAGAAAACTCAACTTGGGGCGTTGTTGGGTCGCATCCGAGGTCGTTCCACCTTGGATTTGACGACATTGAAGCTTTCTCGTCTTCTTCTACAAGAGCTCTACAAGGAATGAGAAAGGGATGAGGAAGAGAGAAAGAGAGAGATGTGAAAAAGTGTTGTGTTTGGTTATACATTATATATATAGAGAGAGTCTTAATGGTAAACTTGTAATTAAAATAACTACAGGGGCAAAACAGGTTTTCTAGCTCTATTCTTCCAATTTGATTACCCTATTAATTAATTATATTGTAACCATATTTAGGGGCTCCTAATGAATCTTCTAGGTTGTCAAAACCAATTATTATGTTGCTAATTGATTTTATTTCCTATTTAACTGCTAAGTCCAGTTTCCAACGTAACTCAATTTCTTAAGTCTAACTGGCTAACCTAATCAGTTTTAGTGTCTTTAAGGGAGTTTCTAATGTGTCTTACAAGATTAAGGATTTTATGAGTTTTAATCCTAGTTCATTAGTGAAGTTAAATTAACAAATTAGTATTTTACCCTAAATCTCAATGTTAAGATATTTACAGAATTATTCAGGATGTTACAATCTACCCTCCTTAAAAGAATTTCGTATTCAAAATTAATCTAAGCGATATATTAAGTTAGGTTTCTAATTTAATTGATCAAGTGCTTTTTATTTGAAACTACAACCTAAGTTAAATTTTTAAGTACGCAAGATAAAACTAATCAAGATTTTTATTAACAACACATGCAAGCATCAAAGTAAAACACTGGAGCACAACTTGCCTATTATACTGCACGAAGGAAACTAAAACACACTACAAGCATTACATCTGAAAAATTAAAACATCTAAAGAAAAAACATTTGAACTTCTAAAAGGAAAAATATCTAAAAACAACGCATCCAAAAGAAAACATCTAAAGGTACGTAAAGGAAATCATCAAGATCATCTAAGGATAATCCTCAAGAGGAAAAGGTGGTGGAGGCATGATGACTAAGGGTGGAATGGCATCGTTAGCCTTGCCACAGTCGAAAAGGTTCTAGAAAAACTGAGAATTTTGAAACCAAAACTGTGTGTTCAAAATTCTAGTGATGCAAAAATGAAGCGAGATGAAATTCATTAACATCAACAAGCATTATGAAGAGGGAAAACATTCGACCAACATACACTGGAAAGAAAGGCTGAAGCATGCATCCAAAATAAACATCACCTATAAACGCCGAAAATAACAAACGGTTATACTAAAAAAAAAATGACTAGTAGCCACATAATAAAATAAATGATGACATATGCAACATATAAGGTGGAAAGATGAAATTTGAGGAAGAGATGTCGTAAAATATTAGTAAGAAAAACTTATATTCATTGAGAAAAAGAATGCAGTAAAAGGTTGATTGCATATATGTGTAGCTATCAGTGATCTGTGTAGTGAAACAAAGAATCGTATATAATCACATAGATATATATGAAAATATGTAGTGTGTAGTTACCAATGTTATTGAGAAGATATATAGAAATCAACAAAATTAATGAAAAGTTGACAAATGAATGTAAAGACAAAAATGCCAAGTGAAATAGTAATAGTAGTTGTGAAAATACAAACGAAATCGAAATAAATAAGAACAATCTAAGGAGTTCTAAGGGCAAGAAATGAATGGGACTAAATGCATGTGCTCAAATCTAAGTACACAAAAGTAAAATAACATAAGATTTATTTATATCAAACGAACACTACATAGAAGAAACATATTGCACTATTACACTTGAAAGGGAGGGGCCAGTACAAGCCATCCAATAAGCATACTTATGATAAGCAAGAAATTAAAGTTTAATACACTGCGAGAAGAAAACCCAACAACATGCAGAAAGGAAAATAATACAACTCAAAAGCAATTAAAACATCTAAAGAGTGCCCTCGAGAGAAGGTGAAGGAGGTTATCGAGGAGGTCACCCAGAAGAGAAAAAATAAAAATTTAAAATTACAGCATTTATCAAAGTATAAGAAGTCAGAATATCACATCAACCATCCAAAACAAAGATTTAAAGATTGATTAGATGAACACTGAGATTCATCAAAATATGGGTTTCGGTCTGGATCTGGTATGAATAGTGACTTCACCAGACTTAGATCCAATTAGCAACTTGGTGTGATTATATAAAGTGTTATATACATAATAATAATGAAGTGATTAAACAATTACATATTATTACTCTCTTTATTTAAATATAAATCTAATTCCTACCAAATTCCTAAATTTCTCAGTCAAATGCATTTGCAACTACATTGACCTTAAAATTTGAAATTTTGTTAGTATTAGAGTTCTAAGTACTTTAAATTAATTCAATCATCACAACATAAGCCTTAGATCATCATATCCTTTTACTAACATGACAATCCAGTATACTTAACAAAGACTTCATCCTAGCAGCTTCTGCCTTAGAATTCTCAGAAATAGTAGTACTTCCTGTCCCCAATTATCCATCTGGAGTCGCTAGTTAGGATGCACAAACAGCAACATCGTACCGTATAATCTCACATCCTATAGATACTTAATTCCCTTATCCCTACAATTCCTAGAAAAGGGTTAACTTATAAAATCCTAACCTGCAGTCCTATAAAATCCTAACCTTGTTATTTAAGTCTTAGAAGAACTTAGGCTCTGATACCATTTTTGTAACGAACTAAACCGAAAAATCCCAATTCTGAAATTTTCGGGCTTTATTCATAACTCTCACCCCATATTACTACGGGAGTGGAAAACAATAGTCATAGCATAAGCGGTAAGTAATTAACAGATCTGGTAAGATATAAGTAACCTAGAAGCAAAATCAAATATAATGCGATTTAAAAAAGGAAAATATGAATCTAGTACAATTCTACAGTTAAATCCAGGTTTCTATACCCATTCCCAGGCTCTCTCTTCCTCACCAAGCTCCAAGACTTGAAAAATATAAATGAACAAACATAAGCTAGAAGCCAAAATGAGTAGTTCTTCAATACAAGGTATTTACTCATATCCCAATATTAT
>JAUPMG010123282.1:0-11696 GCA_031762675.1 Pachysandra terminalis | reverse complement strand
GGGTTTGTAGGCTGTACCAATGTTATTGAGCTTGCCATGTACTTACTTGAGAATGCCGTCACACTCGAGAAAATTATGATCAAGCCCTGTGATCTAGATTTGGTGGGAAGCCCATGGGAGTCTAAAGACAGCAAAGAGAAACGAGCTGCAAGAAATCGTGCTAAGCAGCTTCGAACAGACTTGCCTCCAGGAGTTGAGTTAGTAATCCTTTAATTATCATCATTGGTTACTAGCTAGTGTTGCAAGTTTATCAATATCTATTTCCAAGAATGTCCAGGGATTTCATCAGTCTTGGGCAGTAATTCTATTTAATGCTTCCATTTCATACATTTTTAGCTTGGGTTCTTTCTCTTCAATTATCTATCGGACGGAAATTGGTCACTCAGTGTTGTATGAACTGGTCTTGGAGTTCTCTGTGGTTTGAGCAGCTTTCCTTTTACATCCTCTGGTAGGGAGGCCCAGAGACATTTTTATCTAAGATCTTAGGTTGCGTTTGGCCTGGCTTGTGCTTATGGATAATCACTCATTGGATAAGTTGCTCAATCGGGGCATTTATCAACAGCAACAATAAATTGTTTATTTGAAGAAAATAGCATTTGGTAAATACATTTATTTAAGTGATTACGAAAGTTTAAGAGTAAAATAGGTATTATAAAAATATTATTAAAGCTTAAATAACATTTATTTAAGTGTTTATGAAAATTTAGGAGTAAAATAGGTATTTTAAAAATATTGTTAAAGTTGTGAAACAGCTTAACGCATAAGAGCTTGGGAAAAGCTATTGAGAGCAGCTTCTCCTTATTATGGGTAGCCTTCCTCTAGTGCTTATGGGTAAGCATAAGCGCTACCAAACGCATTTAATTTTAAAAAGTGCTTATAAAAGCTATAAGCTGCAATAAGTACTTATATAAGCCAGGCCAAATGAAGCCTTAGACAACTAAGGCAAATCGGAGCTACAGTAGCACATAAGGTAGTCAAGCCTTAGTAGAGTGAGAGGTAAGAAAATCAGCAACATGGTTGGTTTCTCTAAAAACATGAGAGAAGCTGCACAGCTGAAAACACTTCATCTGCTGCTTCATGAGAACAGGCTTACTGGATAGGATGTATGAAATAGCCAATTCAGAATCAAAGCAGGCAAGTGCTATTGGTATATATATATATATATAACAACTTTCCTTTTGCTAAAAGAATTTTTCTTTTTCATTTTTTCTCTAAAAAATTATTTAAATTAAGTGTGAGAAGGACTCTCTCCTCCCTCCAGGCAAGCTAGGATTCTATTCTAGGGGGCAAGATTTGTTTGGTTGTCTCACGTCCATAAATTAGAAAAAAAAAATATATATATATATATAGAAATCATTGAATACAAATTTCAACAAAATTTTTCTTTTCATTGATAAAAATAAGATTGAAAATGATGAAAATGTTCAAGTTGTATTAATACTAGTTAGGGGGTGTAACTGAGTCAATTTGATTCAGTTTAGTAGCCCAACCAAATCAAACTAAAATATAGTGAAAAAATCAAAAACCGAACCATAATCCAACCAAACCAAACTACGGTGATCTAAACCAAACTAAACCAAAATAGATTTGGTTTGATTCAATTTGATAAAATTGATGTTATTTTATATATTAACTATACACATATACATACAAAAATACAAACATACTTACATATAGGGGGCAAATTAAAGTACAAACGATAAAAAAAAAATGTGTTTCACTAGTCATTGCTCAATGATTTCGATATGGAGGACCGAAATAAAATTTTGATAGAAAACTTTTCTATTCTTTCTTTATTTATATAAAATAAATACCAAAAAAATGTGTTTCACTAGTCATTGCTCAATGATTTCAATAAATTAATTTGATTTTTAAAGTTATTATTTTAATCAAAATTAATTATTTTGACAAATTTCAAACTTTTTTGTCAAAATTTTCAGAAATATTTTAGAGCAAAATTTTAGGATTTTGACTTTTCCTACTTAAACGAAAATGAAAATTTTCAACGACATTTAAAACCTTGACATATATTAATAAATCGGTAAGGCTGTAAATGAGTCGAGCCGAGCTTTGTCCAACTCAGCTTGGGTTTGTAAACCTTGAGCAAGGCTCAAGCTCAACTCAAAGCTCACTAAAAGATTTTGGGATCAAGCTTGGCTCAGGTTGGTTAAAATATTTTAGGCTCAAGTTCGGCTTGTAAAAGACTCGGCTTGCAAAAATATTAGCTTAGTCCAAATACATTAATATAATAGTTGATGATTATTATTATATCTAGCATAATATTTTTTTCATAATATATTAATATACATTATAAGATATAGATGCATAATTTCATAAACAAACCGAGTCGAATCTACCCAAGCTCAAGTCAAGCTCATTAAGTTAATGAGCTTTTTATTGGCTCAGGTTCAACCCGTGAGCCTAATTATAGAACTCAAGTTCGGCTCATACGAAACTCAAATTCGGCTCAAACGAACCGAGCTAACTCGGATCATTGACAACCTTATAAATAGGTATAAGGTTAATTTTAAGAAAAAATGTATAACAATATAATTTTAAAAAGTTAAAATAGCTATACATATAAATAAATGAGTAAATTTTGTAATTTTAAATAAATAAATATACATATAAAGATAATTATTAAAAATTTTGAAAAACGGTGAGAGCTTTGAGGGTTGTAATTATTAAATATTCTATTAATTTTTTAAGGGGCAAAAGAATTTTAGGAGAGGGCAAAAGAAATATTTAGAGAATAATATGTAATATATTATAAAATAATAAATCTAATTCAAATATATAAAAAAAAAAAAAAAAATTGAGGCGTAGTTGCCCCCTCCCATCTCTATTCTGTTGTAAATAACTTTAACTTTGTGGATCTAGGATTCGATATTTCTCCATCGATCTTTTCAAGCAATCGTTTATTTTCTTAGTTTATTTTCTTAGTTACTGAAATTGATTGCATTTATTCTCCCTTAAATCAGAATATATTGTTATTTTATGAACACTGATATGATTTATGAAAGCTAGATGTATTCTCTATCAATCTTTTCAAGTGATCGTTTATTTTCTCAGTTATTGAACTTGATTGTATTTATTCTACCTTAAATCAAATTATGTATGAAAAGAGAATTTAAGGAGCCTCGAAGAAAGGCACAAGAAAGGCGTCTCCGTTGTAAGTAAAATTCATGGATCTAGAATTCGATATTTCTCCATCGATCTTTAATCTTTTGAAGTGATCGTTTATTTTTTTTGGTTATCCAAATTTTTTTTTTTTTAAATCCCAACAATATTAAGTCAGCACACCTCGAGGAGATAAATGGCAATTCAAAGAATTCAAAATCTGTATAATTACAATTTTATAGCTTGATTCCAATTCTACATATCAAACAGACCCTAAAGGTTTTTGCCAGTGATCAAAGCAGAAGACCTACCTCTTCGGGACGCTACATGTATTTATCGTACATTATTTTAATATATAATATTATGGTATATTATATAAGGCTCTAATTAAGGGCGTGTTTGATGTTGCTTCTTGGAAGAAGTGATTCTTTTAGAATTGATTCTTTTGAAATGCTTTATAAGAGCTACTTCAGAAAAATAAATAATGGTTGGTAAGTGCCTATTGAAAAAATGCTTCCAAGTTAGATTTGTGAGAAGCTTGTGTAGAGTAACAAATCATTAAGAGTTTCGTTCCTGAAAATAATACAAGTAAAATAGATATTTAAAAATTTAAAGGGGTATATAATATATTTTATCCGTGAAGATTAACATGGGTAAAATAAAGTACTTTAAAAGTTTTAAAGGGCATACAAGTAAATAAAACATTTCCTTAAAACCTCGGCGTATAAGTCCATAAAACATTTTATTAAAACCTCAAATTGATTCTCGCAAACATGATTTTAAATGCAAAAAATAATAGCTTAAAAAAATCAACATTTAAATGAAACGATTCTTGTGGAATTGGTTTTCACTTGAGTTTATTAAACGCTTATTTAATAATTTAAAGCGCTTCTGGGTTCAGGGAATTGCTTCTATGACCCAAAGAAGCAGAATACCAAACACGCCCCAAGTCAATTATCCAGAAGTACTTGCACAAAAGCACAAGCAAAGGCCAATGCAGCAAACTTTGATAATATCATGTAAGAATCAACATGAAGTGGGTAAGAATCAGGTAAGAATCAGATATAGACGCTTTTCTTCAGTAAAATTAAGCACATGTAAGAATCATCCTCAAAAAGTATTCCAGAATGCAAACCACACAAGCAAAATAAATAAATAGTGATGAATAAAAAGAAGATAACACATAGGGAACCAGAGGAAATTGATCCAAGTGGATTCGAACCACCATCCTCTCAAAACCATTAACAGGATTTGAGCGCTCTTGCCATTGTGAGCTTATGGATCTTTCATGAGAGCAGTAGCAGTACAAAGACGAGATCATATTCTTGGACATAATGGTTCTAATTTGAGTTCCAAATTGATCCAAGTGGATTCGAACTACCATCCTCTCAAAACCATTAACAAGATTTGAGCGCTCTTGCCATTGTGAGCTTATGGATCTTTCATGAGAGCAGTAGCAGTACAAAGACGAGACCATATTCTTGGACATAATGTTTCTAATTTGAGTTCCAACTCTCGTTTGAAGAGGGATCATGAATTAAATGAAAAAGAGGAAAGTTTTACGACACTGCTTATTATTCAAATCAACACCACCTTGAAAATGACCACTTATTTTAAATTCCAATGGAGATTTGATCATCCAAAACAAGATCAGTACTGTAAATACAAATAGTAACCGGTAAATACAAATTCACTACTTGCGACAATAATTTCTTTTACATAGATTTTCCACTGACCAATACATGGTATGTTCAAGGCTGGGCAAAAATATAGTTTTCTAGTAATGTCCAACCTTTATTTGTTTTCGCCATATATTCAAAAACACCAACCATGACTCTTTAAATATGGCTCAAAATTTCTTTTGGTTAAAATCTCAAAATTCCCTCTAAAATTTCAAGAATTTGAAGCTTTAAATTCAAGGGAACAGGCCCACCCCTGAAAATCTTTATCAAACCAACACAAAATTTGAAGCTTGTTCACCCAAGGAATTAGTTCCAACTATAGGGATAAATTGAATTAGTTCCGACTAGAGGGATAAATTGCAGGCCCACCCCTAAAAATCTATATATTATTTAACCTTCTCATCGCATTTTGAACGCTCTCAAAGACGTTTGACAATGGCACACAATCACATATGTATCATCTTTTTTTCATTTGGTACTGATGATCGGTGATTTTTGTATCATCTTTTTTTCATTTGGTACTGATGATCGGTGATTTTTAACGATAATCCCTGATTTTTAAGTGTATATGTAACATCATATCATTGGTAATGCACACTTGGCATCCATTATTTGATTGCATAATACAATTTTTTCTGGACTTTTTGAAGTCTGCAAACACTTTTTACATGACTCCAACAGCACTGTTCAGGTCAGCCTCGAGTTATTATTCACAGTCTCGGGTACACTATTCATATGCCACTTTTGAATGATACACCAACTTCGAGTGCACTATTCATGTCACATTTATATGATAGGTGTCCAACATCGAGTGCACTATTTACGTGCCACATTTGCATGATGCATGACAACCATCGAATTCACTATTCACGAATATTGTGCATGACCACCTTTAGGTGCACTATTCACGTTACACCCTCAAATTTACTATTCACGTGCATCGTACATATCCACTTCGGATTACTATTTACTTGACACTATTCACAACATTACGCATTGTATTTATTGGTCAACACCTGCTTTCTTCAGTATAATGTTGATCAACAAATACAATGCGTAGTATTGTGAATAGTACACTGTAAATAGTGATTCGAGGTGGACATGTACAATGCATGTGAATAGTAAATCCGAAGGTAGCACGTGAATAGTACACCCGAGAGTGACCATACACAATACTCGTGAATAGTAAATTCGATGATAGTCATGCATTTTGCAAAGGTGGCACGTAAATAATACACTCGAAGTTGAACTCGCATCATACAAAAATGACATATAAATAGTACATCCGAAACTGGACATACATCATGTAATAATGACGTGTAAATAATATACTTAAATCTGTGAATAATAACTCGAGACTAGCATGATCAGTACATCCGGAGTCAAATAAAAAATATTTGCAGACTTTAAAAAGTGAAAAACAAATACTGTATTATACAATCAATAATAGATGTCAAATATGCATTACTAATGATATGATGTCACGTACACTTAGATCAGAAAACATCAATAATAATCACCGATCATCAGTACAACGTCCATACTTTGGTCAATTAAACACTCCTCCATTTAGGGAGTTTGAATTATCGGCAGCATAACATATCATACGCTACGTAATCTTCTGCAATATAAAAAAATTCACGATTCATGTCCAAAATATTTCCCAAAAATATAAAACTCACATTCGGCAGCATAACATATCATACGCTACGTAATCTTCTGCAATATAAAAAAATTCACGATTCATGTCCAAAATATTTCCCAAAAATATAAAACTCACATGCCACGACATCTGCATTATAAAATTCTCAATGAAATTATCAATACAATAATAACAGGCGTCTTTTAGAGATGCGCAACAAATCTCAACATATGAATTATACGACACTTGAAACAAATATATACTCTAAAATATAAAAGGATTAGAAATATATCAACTAAAGACGATCAAAAACTGATATTCAAAATAACATAGTAACGTTGTTAATCCAATCTCAGCTTGTAGCTGGATCAAAATCAATCCAATCTCAGCTTGTAGCTGGATCAAAATCACAAACCAACTGATTTACGGAATTTAATTGGTACCATCAGGCATTCCGGACTAAACATAATTAATGTAAATACGATTAAACAAATAAAGACCAATAGCAGAAAATGCTAAAGAAATGAACAAAAATTACTGAAAATACTTGACGAAACCCCCCATCCATCTCAGAGTTACCTCACCAAAAACGTCTTGACGTAGCTGAAGAAATAAGCAGAGAACCCAGTCACGTCATCTGCCGATCTCCTCGTTTGCACCATCTGCATCTCAATGTCGCCATCAGCGTACGACGAAGAAACCAATACATTACACCATCTCAATGGCATCGGCACAAATATCGAAAGCCAGTTCTCACCCAACTCCAACCTTCAGGTAATTACAATAAGAAACAAACCTCTACTTCATTTCTGCGTGCAGTACAAAATACAAGCATGTCTCAAACCTAACAAAAATACATGACCGCAATTTCTTAATCAGGGGTCCGACGGCCACTAATGATCAAGGAATAACTAGATCCGCAGGCCGACTTCTATTTAACAAACAAAATACACAGCGGAAACTTCTTGATCAGCAGTCCAACAGACACAAATGACCAAGCGGCATCGTCAAAACACTTCCAAAACTGACGATGCACAATTGGGGGTTCCAAATTTAACAATACAACAACTACCAGATACAATTGTAGAAATAAAAGCCACATAAAAAAAGCAATTTAAGTATACACATCACTTTATTTTCAGATCAAAATAACTAAAACCAGAGAAGTAACAAAGGTATTTGAAGTAGACAGGCCAGAGAGTTGACAAGACTTGCGTATTACAATACTTGATTTACGGTGCTGAAAGTTGAATGGCATGTAACGTGCTGCTGATTGTTTAGCATGACTTGTTATGAATGCAAGCACGTGCTGGATAAAAGGTAAATTTAGCCGTGAAATTTTAAGAGCATTTAAACTACTTGTGTACAAAAACGAGTGCTATGATGTGCAAGGCCAGACAAGGAAAAATCGTGCAGAAAGCTTATTAAGTTACCGAGTACTCGGAATACCATCTAGTGCTGAATTAGGATGTTGATGTACATAAAATTAATGAAATGAAAAAACGTTTGTTTACCTCCGGATTGAATTTATCATGCGTAACTTCCTTCTTAGTGATTGCTTGTTGATCACGATCGGGAGATGCAGACGCTGAAATAACACTCCAGACCACAAGTATGGAAGGGGGAAAAGAAGACGCAAAAGCACACACCAGAGGAGAGACCCCGGCCAAACCCCGTGCGATCTCCCCACAAAAACAAAAAACGTAAATTTTTATAAGCTTTTTGACCCGCCATGCAAGCGCACCTGACATGGCAAAGGTCGGCTGACAAATAATACTAGATGATGTACCTTCCCCCTCTTTCAGGGCTCCCTAACGATGCCGCTCTACCCAACTTGTTTTACAAACCACTCGCATCCTCTTATCATTCCCACACCTTCAACGTTAAGCCTCCGTTTAAAAAAAAAAAAACACATACGAGATCACATCACAATACCTTCAGAATTACAACCAAACGAGATGGATCTAGTCAGCAATACTCAAATTCTGATATCATCGGCGGACAGCCAAATAACATCAAATTTTGGACAAAATCACCGCAACGATCAACAGATTTATCACTCCCATATCTTTTTCCCAGCACGGCAGATCGATCAAATATCATGCTTACGGAAGATAGCTAAACCTGCATGAAAGAGAAAACACACACAAAAGAAACGGAAGCAAACTTGGATCTTAACTACATAAATTCACCGAATAAGATCTTCACTCCGCACGAATCGGTACTCGGTACACGACGTAGCTACTTCTCGATAGCAGGTACTTCTGTCGCAACAAAAACTTCAACCAGATACCCAAACAGGAGAGGCCTGAGAACACGACTTCAGAAAAAGGAGAAATCGTGATCACGAAAATTTGCTTACAGTAAATGAAGCTTATAACAGATCTATCTGATAAAGGACCAGTCGCCGATCAGATCCCTAGGATCAAACACGGAGAAGACCGTAGAGAGAGACGCCGCCAGGAGAAGGGCCTTGGCTCAGATATTCGGAGATACAGAGATCACGAAGATATAAACGAACATAATAAGAAACTAATAAAGGACCGTCTGACGACGGACAGATGGATCTAATCGAAAAAGTAGATCAAGACCGGATACAACTATAGATACATGGAGAAGATCGTATAGAGATACAAAGACAGAAGGATCATAGAAGATCTGATCGAACAAGTAGATTAAGATCAGATCACAAAGATAGATATACGGAGAAGATCGGAGATATACAACCACAGAAGGATCTTAGAACACAAAGATTTAAACAAACAGCATAAAAATCCCTTATCAGATCGATCTCGATCATTAGAAGAGCAAAGCGAAATCAGATTATTCATCTAAAAATAAATAAAAATAATTGAAAGAAGATCTGAGAAAACTCTACAAAATTAGAAGACGTATTAGATGGATCTAACCCTAATGTAAGATCTATCATGATAAGAAAGAGGAGGGAATGGAGGATATTTATAGAATAGGGAGCCTTACCTTGTTGAAACCCTATAACGAATCGACGGTTATCAACGAATACTTGTTGTAGATGGACAGAAGATATACGAACACGTAGAAGAGTCGGTGCCACTGCTTTGACGAAGGCGGTGATAAGGAATCAACGGTTCATGTCTAGAAACATCTGGAACAACTTATTATGGCCGACGGATGTTTGACACGCGTTTCGGCAAGGCTGTCATCACGGAGCTAGGATTGTGATAGAAGACGACGGAAAGCATCTTGCACGTAGAGACAGAGCTGACCATTTCCAACCAAATCCGTCCAAACCGCTCCAAACAGTTCGAGTTATAGCGGGTTTTAGTTTAAGTTTTTGGTAGATCAAATATGGGTTGAGTGGTTTTAACCTGTTGTATTTCGGTTAACATATCTTACCCATTGAATTCTTATACTATATATTTTATTTTAGCATATATATATACTGTTCGATTGTAAAGGATCGCCAACGGTGAGATAGCTGATTCAACAAAGGCCTAAGTTGATGATCAACTATATTACCAAAAAAAAAACTTGTCTTCAAAGGAACAAAAGAGAATAAGATCAAATACAAATAGCTATTTGTGCAAGATTAGCAAATACAAATAGAAGAGGGTGGTGATTTGGGTCTCAGAGCTTCGTGAGCATACACAAGAGACAACATTTAATGATCTCTCCAATCATATGTCCATCCCATTAAGGGTCACTCATCCCTCATCCCTCATCCCTCATCCCCCCTCTTTTCCTAGAAGGTGAGATGCTATTTATAACAAACGTATGGAGGATAACGTTTGTTGAGAAACCACCAGGCCATTTTTAACGCCATTCAAACGTTTATCTGGGAGTAATTAGCCATGATTACATTTGTCTCTTAGGTGGACCAACCATAAGACGTGATAAATAATTACATATATTGTCACTACCTAGACGTAACAGCGGATGTAATACGTAACACAACTTATGGCTGGCGAGCCTCATGCCCCTCCTAACCTTACATCTCCAGATCCCCCTGTAGCTTAGGCGCAGAGTCTCTTACGCCTATGGCGCCTCTTCAGGCATTGACAAAGGTCGTCTAACCCTCTAGCGCTATCGAAGGCTGTCTTTCCCTCTTGGTGCCATCGAGGGTTGTCTTTCCCTCTAGGCGAGATGAACAAGGGTTGTCTTTCCCTTTGGCGTCGTCGAGGGTTGTCTTTCCCTCTAGGAGAGAATGAAGAATGAAGAGTGGAGTAAAGAATGAAGAGGAGAATGAAGACTCTCTATCCTTCTGGCGTTGTCAAGAGTTGTCTTTCTCCATTGGCGAGAAGATGAATGTTGTCCTTCCTTTTACGTCGTCGAGAGTTGTCTTTCCTTGTAAACATAACTTAGTGAGGGTTGTCTTTCCCCTTCGGCTGCCTTTCCTTCTACGTCGTTGATAGTTGTCTTTCCCTCTAGACGTAAATTGGTGGGGGCTATATTTCCCTCTCTCGCTGTCAAGGGCTGCCTTTCTCCTTAGGCGAGAAGTTGAAGGCCGTCTTTCCTTCTATATCATCGAGGGTTGCATTCCCTCTAGACGTAAATTTGTGAGGATCGTCTTTCCCTCTCTCGTCGTCAATGGATGTCTTTCCCCTTAGGCAAGAAGATGAAGGCTGTCTTTTCCTTTCTCATTGTCAAGTGTTGTCTTTCCCCTTAGGTGAGAAGATGAAGGATGTTTTTCCTTCTACATCGCTGATGGCTATCTTTCCCTCTAGACGTAAGCTGGTGAGAGCTGGCTGTCCCTCTCTCGTTGTCAAGGCCTATCTTTCCCCTTAGGCAAGAAGATGAAGGCTATCTTTTCTTCTACGTCATCGAGGATTGTCTTTTCCTCTAGACGTAAGTTAGTGAGGGCTGTCTTTTCCTCTTTTGCTGTCAAGGGTTGTATTTCCCCTTTGGCGAGACGATGAAGGTAAGACGTCGTCAAGGACTATCTTTCCCTCTAGATGAAGATGCATGTTTACTAAGGCTCGTCTCCTTGGTGGATGCGAAGTTCTTGAGTAAATGTATTGATATTTCTCGTATAAATGTGATAAAATCAAGAGATCTCATTCTTGATTATCACTGCGCGAGGAACATTGTCATTACAAGCCTCATGTATATCTTATGACTCATCCGATCTAAAGTGATATCACCTACTAGATCTGAGGGTGTTAATTAATTAAATTTAATTGAAACAAACATATAAACCAGAAAATTGACACAGGCAATTTTAACGAGGTTCGGTATAAACCTACTCCTCGGGACCACGTCCAGATGATGATCAA
>JAUPMG010123281.1:0-23156 GCA_031762675.1 Pachysandra terminalis | reverse complement strand
CCCCCCCCCCCCCCCGCCCAGGATTTTATAAATAGGATACAGCTTTACAAAAGTAAGACAAGTCAAAAAGAGAAAAAAACTAAAACAAAATAAGTAGCTAGAGGAAATAAAAAAGTAAACAAGCTAGCTACCATATTGACACGGGTTGGATAAAGAGAGGAAAAAAAGATTTAGAAATCAAGAATACTACCAAGATAAGAGGAAGAGGGGGGGAGCTATGCTCTACCAGTACCACAATTGTATTATCAAAATATGAAAATGTCCAAAAGTCCCTTCTCCATCTCCTCTTACATATTATTTAGAACTCATTCTCCTATAACATCGATTACTACTACAACTTCCAACTACGACATTAAAACAAGACAATTCCAAAATACACAACTTACTATATACTAATTTATAGGCATAGTGAATAGAGTAATTGTAAACAATACAACTTACTAGACAACAAAATACTAGGTAGATACAACTTACTAGACAACAAAATATTAAGTAGATAAAATGTAGGTAGATGAATAATAACTCTTGTTTTCAAAGTCTTCCATTCAAAGGTATCTTCACAAACTTGTCACGATTACCCAAGCACCAAGTCATGGGGCACTACAACATTCTCCCCAGGTGCAGAACTCTTCCACGAGTTTAAATCCATCTCCTCATGATATGTCGACAAATCTTGAACAGTGAAAGTGGGATGAGAATTGACATTTGGAGGAAGCTCAATCTTATAAGCATTATCATTGATTTTCTTCAATATCCGGCACAGACCAATCTTCTTTTCCTTAAGCTTGTTGTAAGAACCAGAAGGAAATCACTCTTTCTTTAAATAAACCCACACAAGATCTTCATTGAAAATTTTTACTCGATAGTGAATATTGGCAGCTTGCATGTACTTCTTATTACTCTCTTCAAGCTTCTTTCTTATTTCCTCGTGAATTTTGGCCATTGTTAGTAGTGAAATCTTCAGCTTTCTTATTGGACAAAGGTGAACTAGGAACGGGTGCAAGGTCAAGATAGTGATTTAGGGCCTGCCCATAAACTATCTCAAATGGACTTTTCCTGGTAGAATGATTCACCACATAATTATAAGCAAATTCAGCTTGGGGAAGTACCATGTCCCATTGCTTTGGTCTTTGCGGCTCAGGTTTTAAGCAAATTGCCGAAAGAACAATTAACCACTTCGGTTTGTCCATCGGTTTGACGATGATAAGCACTACTATAAAGCAAGCTAGTACGAATCCTTTTCCATAATTCCTCCAAAAATGCTAACATGAGAGGCATCACAATCCACTTCAAACACTTTCTCAAAGTCCGGCAAGGCAAGCATGGATGCATTGGACAGCTTCTCTTTGACAATTTGGAAACTCTTTTCGGCCTCCGTTGTCCACTTGAACTCACCTTTCTTCATACAATTTGTTAGTGGGGCAGACATAGCGCTGAAATTTCTTATGAATCGGCGATAAAATGAAGCCAATCCATGGAAAAATTCTCACTTCTTGCAAGCCCTTTGGTGAAGGCCATAATTGGATAGCTTTGATCTTTTCTTCATCCACCTTGACCCCTGTAGAAGTCGATACAAAGCCTAAGAAAGCTAGGTTGTTTGTCATGGAGGAACACTTTTTGAGGTTTGCATAAAGTTTCTCACCTCTCAAAGTGGTTAGAAGAACGGCCCTCAAATGTTCCTTATGCTCACTTTTATCACGACTATAAATAAGAATGTCATCAAAGTAAACAATAACAAATTTACCAATAAAAGGATGGAGGACTTGGTTCATCACCCTCATGAATGTGCCTGGAGCATTAGAAAGTCCAAATGGCATAACAAGCCCTTCGTACAAGCCGTCACGTGTCTTAAAAGCGGTCTTCCATTCATCTCCGGGCTTGATACGAATTTGATGGTAACCACTTCTAAGATCAATCTTGGAGTACACCTTCGCACCGGCAAGCATGTCAAGCAAATCATTGATTCTTGGAATGGGAAATCGGTATTTGATAGTGATCCAGATCCAGTTGATTGCACGAATATCCACACACATACGCCATGTCCCATATTTCTTTGGAGTTGGTAAAGCGGGCACGGCACAAGGACTCATACTTTCTCTAATGTGACCCCTCTTTAACAACTTCATGATTTGCCTTCTTAATTCTTCATGTTCTTTTGGACTCATTCGGTATTGGGCTTTGTTAGGAAGACTAGAACAGGGAATGAAGTCAATTTGGTGTTGAATATCTCTAAGAGGGGGGAAGTTCATTAGGTAAATCATCAGTTGTAACATCCTTGAACTCCTCTAAGAGAGATTTTACCCCATTAGGCACACATGTGGGCTGCACTTCTTCTTTAGAAAGTAATATGTACACAACACTACTTTCTTTACTTTTTCCTTAACAAACTTAGACAATGTGAGAAAACTCCTACCCTTTCCTTGGGAACCTTTTCCTCTCTACTTGGCAAAAGAATAACCTTAAGTTTTCCCATTCTAAAGGAATAGGTATTCATACGACCATCATGTATGACATACCTATCATATTGCCATGGTCTTCCTAGGAGTATGTGACAAACATCCATAGGAACTACATCACACCAAACTTGATCATGGTAATTTTTACCCATAGAAAGTAAAACAAGACACCATTTGGTAACCTTTACCTCATTACTTTTCTTGAACCATGCAATGCGATAAGGTTTTGGATGGGGCTCGGTGTTGAGCTTGAGCTTGTTTACCATCTTGAGAAACAATGTTTTCACAACTTCTACCATCAATACTAAAGGAACTAATTTTTCCATGAGATTTGCACTGAGTCTTGAAAGTACTAGAGTGAAGCCAATCTTTATCCTCGTTAACCTTTGGAGTAGCAAGAGCTCTTTGGATCACCAAGCTCTCACCTTCTTCGGGCTCAATTTCTTCATGCTCCAAGTCACCTTCTTCATCATATGTGGGCTGGTTTGCATCCAGTAAAAGATCTTCATTTTTCTCCTCACTCCAAAAGCTACATGTGCATCTACTTGCCTCTTTGGACACTCATAGTATCGATGATCAAGTTGCCACATTTGAAACAAGGATTCTGCTTATTGGTGCGGTTGGGCTGATTTGTAAATGGTTTGTAGGGGCTGACTTTGTAGCATTTGAAATTGCACTTCGAGATTTAGAACTCACACCACCACCACGTGAAGTCTTACCTCTTGAAGGATGGTAAAGATTACGAACATCTACAAACTTTTTGGCACCACTACGAGTAAATTTAGCCACCACTTTCAAGGCTAGTTGATAAGCATCATTTAGTTTCCATAACCGGTGCATTTCCACTTCATCACGAATTGGCAACCTTAAGCCACCAACATATCTTGTAACAAGTTGCTCCTCAGTTTCTTAAATTTCATTACGTCTTTGGCATAATCCATGACACTCTTGGATTCTTGGCAAAGGTTGTTAAATTGCGAAAAACTAGTTTGAGCAAAAAATCCAATGGAAGGAATTTCTCCCTTGACTTCATTTTGTCCCAAGAAGTGATCTTAAGCTTTCCTTTACGAAGTCTCATCTCTTGAACCTTGTCCCACCATGCGGAAGCATAGCCACAAAGTGTTGTTGCCACAAGCTTCACACATCGGTACTCCGGTGTTTCTTTTTTTTTTTTTGATGAATAACAAGCAGTTTATTAAGAAAGCCAACACCAATACAAAGAGGGGCGGGCGCACAAGATGAGTACCAAAGCCCAAGAAAACAGACATACAATATAAAAGCTCAAAAACCAAAAACAAAGCAAAGTGCCCTAAAAGATAGGAACACCAATGAAAACATAGAAAGTATCACCCAAGACTCCTTCAGCTCCCTCACCCACCATCTTCTACAATTTCTGTACTCGGAATACCCATAAACAAGTTCTCTCTGTTGACCCCACCTCGAGCCAATCGGTCAGCCATGGCATTACCATCTCTAGGCGAATGAACAAAAGAAGCATGAATCTGCCTACCCAGAAACCTAGCCATCCTGACTAGGTGAATGAATCTCCAAGGACAACTTTTAGAACCCTCCACCCAAGATAGTACATAAGAAGAGTCCCCCTCAATCACTACCTGACTGTACCCCACTCTAATTGCCTCCCTGAATTCAGTAGGAAGAGCCAACAACTCAGCCGTTCTCCGGTGTTGCTTTGTAGTCAAAGAATTTCTCAATGGCACTAAGCCAATCAAGAAACTCTTCGGGATGAAGATGACCATGGAATTCCGGTAGATCAATCTTGAACGTGTCGGAATCATGATAGAACCTCCCTAACCGTGCTTCATCACGATTGACAAAGGTGTACACATCTGATTCGTCATTGGAAGACCCATGACTTGACCTACCACGCTCATCACGAGCTTCTTGGCGTTCAAGTCGCAATGTAAGGTGCTCAACTTGTCCTCGGAGTGCTTGAATTTCATCATCTCTCAAATCTCCCATCATACAGTTACCATTTCTCCCTCTACCTCTATGTGCCGCCATAAGAGAAACTAAGTGAAGCCGATCCAAGAACATAACGCAAGCTCTGATACCAAATGACGCGGGTTGGATAAAGAGAGACGAAGAAAGAGTTTTAGAAATCAAGAACACTACCAAGATAAGAGGAAGAGGGGGGAGCTATGCTCTACCACAATTGTATTATCAAAATATGAAAATGTTCAAAAGTCCCTTATCAATCTCCTCTTACACATTATATAGAACTCATTCTCCTACAACATTGATTACTACTACAACTTCCAACTATATCATTACAACTGGGAAAACAATTCCAAAGTACACAACTTACTATATACTAGTTTCTAGGCATAGTAAATAGAGTAGTTGTAAATAATACAACTTACTAGATAACAAAATACCAGGTAGATACAACTTACTAGACAGCAAAATAGTAGGTAGATATAAATGTGGGTAGTTGAATAATAACTCTTGTTTTCAAAGTCTCCCATTCAAAGGTATCTTCACAAACTTGTCACGGCTGCCCAAGCAACAAGTCATGGTGCACTACATCACATATCCTCAGCAGGTATATCCCGGAATAAAGAGTCCCAACCCGCCTCACTCCTAGCTAGATTGTCCACCATCCCATTCGTGGATCCATGCATGTGGGGAAAGGTTTTTTCATCCCATCGTCTCGAGCATGAACCAAACAGGCTAGGTTCATCAACCTCCAGAAAACTGTCTGACAATCAATTAGCCATAAATCAACAACAAAGGAATCCTCCACTACCTCCAAGTCTCGAAAGTCCACCATTCTCGTCTCTTTCAATCCTGCCACCAGCGCATATACCTTTGCTGTTGTAGCATTTCCTTCCCTGATAAGGGTAGAAGTTGTGTGTATAATATTGCCTCAATGGTCTTTAAAAAACCCGCTGATTCTTGATGACCTCGAGTTCCCAAGTGAGCTCCCTCTTTGGAGGGCTTCCAGCTAACTTGACGAGAATCTTGCATGGTACACAGAATGTGACCCGTCTCCAATCTATTATCATCTTTGACACTTAACAAATCTCAGAGCTCCGAAAAAGTGTATACCAGGAAGCTGCTGCTATCATAATAGATTCCTAGCACAAAGCATGGTTTAAAGTATTGGTATCGGCAACTGTACTTGTCGACTGGTACATGCCGGTATCAGGCTGAGCCAACCCAAGATATAGGATACAGTCAGGCCCTCTCTTTATCAGCCAATATGTACTGGTTGTATATCTCGGACTGGTTCAGTCCAATACCAGTTTGTACCATGCCAGACAATACTTTAAACCATGACACAAAGGGCATAAGTATTTTGAGAAAGTAACTCCCTCATATTTTGAAGCTCTTAGACTCTCTTGATTTCTTGTTCTTTTCCCTGTTCACATATAAATATGGTTAATTGCTGTCAATTATGCATAGAGCTGGCAATTGTTTGGGTTTCAGGTCACCCATAGTTGGGTTAGTGGGAGTTGGCATATCAATGAAATTAGAGTAGCCAAGCCGAACCCGCTCAATCAGGGGCTTGGCTTTACCTCAGAAATTTGCCGACCCAAACCTGCTCAACCCACTCTAGAGGGGTCTTTGAGAAAGAGCTGAGTTTCCACGAAGGGAGGGATGGCTCTCCTATATATTGTGACAACTGAAGAATCTTCTTTGGTTATATGGATTGTCAAGAATCTTAAAAGTTAGACCAAAAGTACATTCCATTCCATTGTAAGACTTCAGCCTCCAAATCTTGAGAAGAACCAGTACGACCTACATAACAAGGATAATAAATGGCTATTAAACAGTGGAAATTCCTTAATCAACATTTTTAATTTCGTCAAAAATTTCTTTTGGCCCATTGGTGATAATATCTCTAAGGAAATCAACCAGTGTCTCATCTTCAGTTTGTATATGATACGATCCTGTTTGTCAAGGCTATGAAAGATCTATTCATCGATATTAAATGTATCTTGAGGTGTTTAAGAATGCTATCAATCTAGAAAAAAAAAAAAGTACATAGTTCATTAGTGAGGAACAATTACGGAGGTTTGTGCAGTTGTTGGGTTGCAGGTCAGCAAAGTGATTCCCTTACATATTTAGGGTTATCTTTAGGGGAAATCCTCAGTCTTTACAGTTTTGTCATCCCTTCTATGAGATGATAAAGAGGAGACCAGCCACTTGGAAGAGCAACTAGTTTTCTTCAGGAAGCTGGATCATTTAATTGGGTGACCTTGTTCAATTTATCAGTATATTTCCTTCTTATCTTCAAATGCCTTGATAGAGTAAATAAAACTATTGAAAAATATTAGAGGCTTTCTTTGGATGCAGATACGCTAAGAAAGATCATCTTGTAAAATGGGTATGATGTTTGCAAGTCTAAGAAAAACCGGAGTATTAATCTCAGTAAAATCATGGCTATAAATCAGGCTCTGCTAGGGAAATGGCTTTAGAATTTCTGTTTTAAGGGAGCGAAAAGTTATCATTAGTAAGTTTGGTCAACATAAGAATGGAAGGGACATTAATCCCCATATGAGGGTGTGTGGTTTATGCCCTTGGGAGTCTATTATCAATCTTACTACTTTTTACCCTCATCTATGATTTAGTGTTGGGTCCGGCTCAGGGGTACATTTTTGGTTTGATCTCTGGTTGGGGGAGGACATTCTCTCTTCCTGTTTTTCTCGATTATATCGGCTTGCTGTCCATAGGGATGCAATGGTAGCCTATGTCCTTTCTTGGTCTTCCCAGGAGTTGATTTGGAATCTAGCTTAAGGACGTGGACTTCGCTCCGCTGATATGAAGGAATTTGCTTCCCCGTGTCCTCCTACAGGATGTGTTCATTGACCAGTCGTTTTCTGACTGTCGTGTCTAAATTCCTATCATAGCAGTAGCTTCCCGACTCTGGTCTTTTTTCCTCCTTCGTAGAGATAGCTCCCCTCACTGTTTGACCTTTTCTCTTTTCGTTAAATCTGGAAATCTGCCATTTCACCTAAGATTAAGGTTTTTTACATGGACCACTATGCTCTATAGAGTCAACACCCTATATATGGTCAGAAGAAGAAAGCATATAGCGTTTTCTCCGCATATGCGCTTCATGTGCAGGTGCGATGAGGAGTTGATTGACCATCTGTTCATCCACTACAGTTTTCCACTACAGTTTAGCCAAGCAGTGCGGCAGCATTTTTGAAACCTGATTAGGTTTGCTTGGGTTCTTTCACAGGATATCATATCCTTATTGGTTCAGTTGAGATTCCCCGTTCTAGGGACGGGAGGCAGACTGTTATATAGAGCAGTGTTTTACCGATACTTTAGTCCTAATGGATGGAGAGGAACAAGATGATTTTTCGGGATGAGCAGATGAAGAAAACTTACTCCAGGCTTGTCAAGGCGGCTTAATGCCAAAATTCAGGAAACTAAATAGGCACCTACACATTTGACTTACAAATTAACATTCCACAAAAGTTTGATTCTATAGCCACGAAGTCAATAAAGGTCCCACTAACTACATTGATATAGTGAATAAATAGACCGAATTACACTATATCTCTCCTAATTCCATGAAGAAAAAATTTCAGCAAAATACAAATTTCATATTAATGAAAATAAAAAGTAGGAATAAGTTGTTTCTTCCTTAATTTGCCAATGATATGGTGAACTGTGACACATGCAGGCCAACCAAGACAAGAACCAGTGAAAAAAAAAATTGCAACATGCAAGAAGATAACAAGTTCATCAATTAGGATGTGAATCGAACCCACATTAATTGTATAGCACTAGAAAGGATAACAGAAAAAATGAAAAAAAAAAACTAAAGGAGGTAGTTGTCTTCTAAAAAATCCCTATAACGCCAAAGTAGACATGAACAGAGAATGTGCATCGAGATTACAAAGAAAAGAAATAAAAAAAGAAAAAAAGAAAAGAAAAGGAACGATAACATGCACTATAAAATGATGAATGCAGGATGGTGCTTGTACACTTCTAGCAAACAGATGCCACAAATACAATAAAAAACATAATACTCACATGGCAGATCAATATAGAATGTCAATAGCCAATAAGCTCACTGGTTTTGCCTGCACAGAGAAAACCTTTTTACTTACAAACAACTTGTATATTTAGTGTAGGAAAAAACGAATTTAAACCACCCCAATAATGCCATCTGGTTGCAATTCTTCCATGAAAAGAGTTTATCACAACTCACAAGTCTCCCAATGGAAAATGGAAAACAGTCGGCTCATTCAAAACCATGTATCAACAGCATCAAGTAGTCCACTCATATATAGTCAGATCCAATTTCAAATGATCAGATTTGACAACAGAGGATGTTAATCAAGAAGCCAATAAACCATAGTTTACAAACAACACAAAAATGATTCAATTTTATAGGGTAATTAATAATATTTCCATAAATTACAATGCATAGTTCACAAGAACCATCATCAACCCTACAACGCACATTCGCACAAAGCAACCTTGTATAGTGAACGGATCACATCCAAATCCTGATACAACTACGGGACCCAATCCGAACATGAGATTTCTTCTTCTTTTAATATTTATTTTGCTTTGTAGTTATCTAAACTCTCAATAGACGAAGTTCCTCACAAGTCACAACCGAACTTGACGTACTCGACATCGATTAATTCGCTTTACAGATTACATTGGAGCTTTTCGGTAGCGATCAAATTACAATCAAGGAATATGGAGCAAACAAGAACAAATCACAGATTTATAAGAAACGAATGAATGCTTAGAAAGATCCAAAATTTACAGATTTCAAAACCCTAATTTTCAGATCGTAACATATAAATGCAGAGACGCTGAAATGATTTAAGCTTAGATCCGACAAAACTATGGAGGATTTCAATGGAAAAGTTAAAAATCTACCTTTCGTGAAGAAGCTGGAATCGGCGGTTTTGGGCGTATTGAAAACGGGGCTTTTAGCTGAGACAAGAACTTCGCCTCTAACATACGCCGGGTGATTACGATAAACTTTTACGCTCCGGGACGTCGACGACTCGATGCCCCTAGAAGACTCGTTGAGGCCTGAGGGGCCTATGGGTATCCAGATCCAGTTAACTACTTACCCGAATTGCCCGAAACTGATGTCTAACGAAGAACCTTTCGGTTTTAGTTCCGGGATATCCATTGAGGATTCGATGAATAAACGGGTAAACAATATATTTTACTTATTAATTATTACTCATTTTTCATAACAATAATAATAAGTGGATTAAGTTGTAATCTCATTGTATTCTCGTGGATTTAGACTTTGAACTGGTTTTAATAGAACAATTTTGTATTTAAAATCACATTAATTAATGTGGAAGCCCTATAATCATCATCACCCCAACATACCTAAGGTTGGCAATTAAGCCCGTTGAGCCCGCCCAGTTTAAACTGAGCTTAGGCCCGGTTTTGGGCCCGCAAGCTTGCCAAGCCCGATTTTATAGATGCTCGAAGTATTTAGGGTTAGGCTTGGGTTAGGCATGTAGAAGACCGGTCCGGTCCGGTCCACCCCAGCCCGCCCGGTTTTATAGATGCTCAAAGTAGTTAGGGTCAGGCTTGGGTTAGGCATGGAGAAGACCGGTCCGGTCCGGTCCGCCCCGGCCTGATTTTAATTACTATGCATTTATTTTACTATAGGCATGTATTTTTTTATTGAAAGTGTGAAGAACATGTACCAACATCTTGCGTTGTAGCTTAGTGGTGAGAATGCCACATTCTCCTTGTGAAGGTTTGGGTTAGCAAAAAATTAATATGTAACTTGTAAGAATTTTTTATTAATAAAATAAGAAAAAAAAATACAAGAAACGGGTTAAATCAGGCGGGCTCGGGATTTTAATATTAATCTAAAATTGGGCTTGGGATTCATTCTTAGGCCCAAAAATTGGGCCGGACTGGGCTTGGGCAATGCACAAAACCCCTAATACCCTATGTAAAGCCCGGCCCGGCCCAACAATTGCCAGCCCTGCACATAACCCTATCTTGGGTGAAGCACATATATCCTTGTGTTGTGATCTCACTGATTTTTTTCCTACGTATTTGGATTAATTGTTCACACATCAAATACAGTCGAGATAGGTTTTCACAACAATTGATATTAGAACTATTGATTATCCTTGAAATAACCTAATACCATAAATTAAAAATAAATAAATAAATTAAGATTCATAGGGGTAAAAGCTGTTCTTAACAATAATTTGAACTTCCCATGAGCACCATCAGGATTTAATGCCAATACTATCTTCAGAATTTAACCAATGGCTGCTCTATTTGACCCCTAAATAGTGTGTTCCTTCCATAAGTTGGATTACTAGTTCTTGATTGATCAAATCAACATGTTGAAATAAATCAATACAATTTTAGGTTGTATTTTGCATAGCTTCTCAAGGGAAAAGATGAGCTTCCATGTAAAAGTTTTTGTGCTCCTTGAAATAGTATTTTGGATAGAAGCACTTGATCAAAAAACTGATTTTGCCAAAGTAGGAAGGGAGCTGTTTCGAAGAAGTAGTTTAATCAAATATATGTTTTTTTTGTTCTATGCGGAACCTCTAACCCACACGGTTTAGTTTAATTGGCAGGCTCTCCAGCTTGGGAACTGGATGTCCTAGGTTCGAGTCTCCGAACTTACCTGATATGGTCCTTGTGGGTGGGTGGGGTCATGTATCTGGGGTTTACCCTATCCTCACTAAGTGGGATAAGGGGTTCCACACCACCAAAAAAAACAAACAAACAAACCAACCGCAATGTCTAAAAATGAAATAAGTTTTTCCTACCTTAGATTGCCTTTTGAACATTTAAATATATATGAAAGCCACCTTTTATTAGGGTCCGTTTGGTATTGCTCTTTGGTTGTGCAAATTATTTCTAGTAGAAGAACTTTAGCCACACACATTGAGCGTTTGGTAAACATCTATGAGAAGCAATTTCAAATGAAGCACGTCATCGGAACACTGATTTTGTTGAAGCAGTTGATTCTCTGTTTCTACAAATTGCTGTTACGGGAATTAATTGTGGCTATTTTATCCCCATATTGTTTTATAATATCATTTTGTTGCTTCTTAATTTCTTGACCTAAAATCCCTTCTTAAATACGCTTTTATCGAATACTATATTTTTAGCTAAAGCAATTTTTATGAAGCACTTTATAAGAATTAGTTCTAAAGGAATTGCTTTTCTTATGGGAAGCAATAGGGATGGCAACGGGGCAAATGGATAAGCTGCCGCAGCCTCATCCCTAATGGTTAGCGTTTGGTAACCCATAAGTCGAATTCAGGTTTGATTTAACCTGCCCCTAACCCGCCATATTACCATTCACCTATATTTTAATTATATACATTTTATGTATAAACATGATTGTTCTTCTTGCCCTTGCGAAGATAGTAAGAAAAACCTTCTTCAAAGAGTGAGGGTCAGATGGATATAGGGTTTGATTTATCGGTAAGGTTTCAAACCATTTTGGGCAACAAGATACCCTGGGCATTCATCGTTTGGTTCATTAGAGCTCCTGATTGTTGTACTAACATCTCGTTAACTAAAAATTATGATTCTATTCCTTTTTTTTTAGCAAGTCGGAAAGGATATATATTAATATTTCAAAACATTACATTCCTAGAAAGAGGTCGACCTACAATAAAACATAAGTTCAGCTATACCTGAAGGTGGTGATCCCTTCCATTGGGATAAGCCTTGATCTCGTTAATGTTTGTTGCAACACATCTTTTATGGTATCAGAGCTCATTGTCTCACGAGTTTAATCAACCTTTCTTAAGCTCTCGATTTTCAAGAAAATAGTTTGTTCATCAGAGGTCGTGGTACTAACTCTTCAAATATTTCTCACTTGCTTTCAATCAACTCGATCAGAACAACTATGTTTTATGGCTGATGTGATCACCCCTCGGTCGGACGGATCCTAGGTCGATCAGGTAAATATGAAAACGCCACCATTCATCGAGTTTGGGTGTAAATGGTCACCTACGGTTTATCATTTAATCCAAAATTACGCCAAAATTATAATGAGCAATGGTCTAACCAGAGTTGGGTCAAGAGATTTTGTTAAGAGTGTGGGAATGTGTTAGGCACCCACTTTCTCCCGGTTCAACCATTTGCCTGGTTCAAATTTATTTGACCAATTTTAGAAAAAAAAACTACTAAAAATATATGCAAATAATAAATAATGAAAATAAAAATAAAATGATTTATAAAAATAAAAATAATTCTATAATATCAAAAATGACATACGTCTAATATGCATGACCAAAGAGATAAAAATAAAATAAAACAATCAATAAAAGAAAATATCTTAAAGCCCTAAAATACCTCAAAAATCTATTAAATAAAATCTGAGACCATCTAGTTGCAGAGATTTATTTACTACTCAAAATAAATTATAAAATTATGAAAAAATTAAAGAAAATTTTAAACTCCTATTATAATACACAAAAAAAAAAAAAAAAAAATTCAACTCTAAAAACAATGTAGCTATTTTATTTTGGATTTCAAACCTATTGTTAAGCTACTGTAAAACCCCAAATATGCCTGTAAAATCAATAAAAATGAACCAACTGGTAGGGTTTTTTGCAAAATAAAAATTTATATTGTTAAAAACATTGCATTCTGCCTGCAATAAAAACAGTATATTAAAAATCCTTTTATAAATATTTTAAAAAATAGAAAACAGGTTTTTTTATATAGGGTTTGTACTGAACAGGAAAGCAGAGTTTAGAAATTTACAAAAATTCCAACATAATTGCTACGATCATGAGACAAATTTTATTAGAACGTAATCTGAGTCTTCTTTTCAAAACATCTGATCTCATACAAAATAGAAATTAGAAGTGGTCTGTGTAAATTTATTCATAGATAGGGGTCAAGACAGAACAGTATTTAACCTGCTAATAAAATAAAAAAAAATAAAAAGAAAGAAAAATATTGTAGCAGCCTTAGTTTCTTCCCTCTTGATTTGAATCTTTGGAGGAGCTTGATTCGTGGGGCCTTGATTTGAAGAAGAGTGAGAAGGGAGATGAGGAGTAGAGAGATCAAGTGAGGGAGAGAGAGAGAGAGAGGAAGAATTGCAGAAACTCAGAAAAAGGGAGAATAGGGGACACTTTTTCTTTCTTGTTCTCTTGCCTTCTTAAATAGAAGAGGAGGGAGAGAGAATAAAAAGTCCTAAAAAAAGAAAGAGAGAGAAAGAAAGGGGGAAGAGAACAGAAAGATTTTTAAAAAAAGAAAGAGAGAAAGGAAGAAAGGAAGGAGGGAGAAAGAGGTTAAGAAGTTTTTAAAAATGAAGAAAAAGAAGGAGAAAGGAAAGGAGAGAGAATAGAAAGATTTTCAAAAAAAGAAAGAGAGAAGGGAAGAAATGAGGAAGAGAGAAAGAGATTATGACGTTTTTTAAAAAGGAGAAGAGGGAGAAAGGAAGGGGGAGAGAGCACTCATGTGCTCTCTCCAAGTATATATATATTTTAATTTTTTTTATCAAATCTCCCACAAATATTCTTTATTATCACTTTCACCTCCAAAATCCCTTTTATTATTTTTTCATCCAATTATATTTTTCCATCCTATCAAAAATTGGATTAGAGGTAAAGCCGTCATTTTTTCGATGAACTTTGAATTAGGCCAAGTTTATACTCATTGGAGAGCATTTTGGCTCAGGAATTCAAATTTGAGAATAGAAATGGATTTAAGGCTGAGATGGATCAGATGGGCTTACCAAGGGTATTTTGGTCATTTTACATGGTTTTTGGGGTTGTTTGAGAAATTGGCAATATGATTGGGGAATGGTTTAGAGATGATTGAGAGATAGGAAAAGTTAAGCTCAAACCTCCAGGAGCTCCAAAGATCAAGAGAAAGTCGCTCTCATGCAAATTGGGGTGTCTACAGCTGGCTCAGCTCTTGCCGATTCTTATAAGCCAAAATTTTCTTAGTTTTGTTGATGGGACAAAAGCATGTCCAAAACAATACTTGGTCAATAAAGATGGAAAATCGACTACAAGGCTATATAGAGTGGATGCAGCATGATCAAGCCATTCAAAGCTGGATCAATGTAACATTGACGTCAACGGTGCTGTCAACAGTAGCTCGTTTTCCCACTTCTCAGGCTATGTGGCTATCTCTTGAAAGACGTTAGGAATCTCAGTCCAGAACTCGGATTCTTCAACTGAAGACGCAACTTCAAAACACCAAAAGAGGTGATCTTTTTATTTCTTATTTTGTCTATAAAATCACTTATATTGCCGGTAATTTGGCCATTGCAGACCAACATGTTCCTGAAGATGATTTGATTAATTTGATTATGAACAACGTTGGTCCTGTCTATGAGATTGCTGTTAACTCTACACAAGCCAGAGATACTCCAATATCACTAGATGATCTTATTGCTCTACTATTAAGCGCTGAAATGCGTCTTATGAGCAAAACTCTCTATCAACTAAACCTTCCCGTACTGCATTCTATGCACCAACCAACAGAACGTTTCGTGGTCGTGGCCATGGTCGTGAGGCACACCCACCCATCAATGGCCTCCTTCAAATCGACAACCAGAAAAGGAACAACAAAAAAGATGGATTTACTCTAGAAAGAATGGAGTATTCTCCCTCTGAAAATCGACCACCTCCTTGCTAGATTTGTGGGCGTCCTGGACACTTGGCCATAAACTGTTATCATCACATGGATCAATCTTATAAAGGATGAATACCCACCAAACGTCTTGTTGTTATGGTTGCTTCCCAAACTATAAGTCCGGGAGATCAAACGGGTATACTGATAGTGGTGCATCGAATCACCTTACGTTGGATCTTGCAAATCTGGCAATCCATAATGAGTATAATGGCAAGGATCAAGTTGTTGTTGGAAATAGTTCAGGTTTGCACATCTCTCATGTCGGTTCTTCTCAACTTCATCATAAATCTTCTAACTTCTCCATAAACAATATATTACACTGTTCTTCAGTGTCAACCAACTTATTATCGGTTAACCAATTTTCAAAAGATAACCAATGCATATTTTGTCTTTGACTCTGATGATTTTTGTGTGAAGGAAAAATCAATGGGGAAGATGCTTTTCCAAGACCGGAGTCAGCATGGTGTTTATCTTCTCAAACTTAGTCGTCTCCAAACTAAAGGCTACTAACCTTTTGCATTTGTTGGTGTTTGTGCATCTCATCTTGTTTGGCATCATCGTTTAGGTCATGTTGTTCCTTTTATTTTGCAAAATACTGTCTCTCAAAATCATCTGCCTCTTCAAGGCAAAATAAATTAGGATTGTTTTTGTGATATGTGTCATCTGAGTAAAAGTACTCGGTTGCCGTTTCAGCCCTCGAATTCTTTATTATCGTGTCCTCTGAAATTGGTCCACTCCGATGTTGGACTTCCCCTTATTTTTCAATAAAGAAAATATTGTCTTATTTGTTGATGATTATTCTAAGTATTGTTGGATCTATCCTATGCGTTTCAAATATGAAACTTTTGATTACTTTATTAAATTCAAATCTCATATTGAAAATATTTTCTCATGAAAAATTAAATCATTACAAACTAACGGTGGTGGTGAGTATAGAAACACCAACCCTTCCAATGAGTTTCAACGATTCTTAAATCATCATGGAATCTCTCATTGTTTCTCTTGTCTTCATACCCCAGAAAAAAAAATGGTGTTGCTAAATGAAAGCATCGGGATATTGTTGATACGGCTCTTACACTGTTGGCACAAGCCGGCATGTCCTCTCAATATTGGGTAGTGGCTTTCAATACAACAGTTTATCTTATTAACCGCCTCTCCACTAGAGTTTTGAAATATATTTCTCCATATGAAAAAATCTTTCAAAGGCGTCTAGACTATACCATTCTTCGAGCCTTTGGTTGTGCCTGTTTTCCTTATCTTCATCCATATAATCAAAATAAATCACAATTTTGGTCCAAACAATGCATTTTCTTAGCATCTGCCGCTTTGATCATCCCAACTGAGCCTCTTGCACCTGCACTATCTCTAACCCTAGCCGATTCCACTACACCCTCTCCTAGCCACCCACCTGAATATACCCGTCCTACACCTACACATGATCATGAACCACAACCTACTTCACCCGTACACGTTCCTCCTCCATCCCCCCACCATCACCTCACATAGTTCCTTTATCACGACTAATATCCCACTAGAACCATCTCCAACAACCACAACATCTGTTCATGCTATAACTACTCGTGGAAAAGATGGGATTCAGGTACCAAATCACAAGTATGCTCTAACAGTTTTTTTTTTTTATAGTGAACAGGTTGAACCATCGTGCTTTACTCAAGCTATCTGTTAATAAGAATGGGGATCTACTATGGGTGTTGAATTTAATGCTCTTCAAAAGTGTGGGACCTGATCTCTTGTCAAACAGTCTCCTAATATGAATGTACTCTCCAACAAATGGGTCTGTAAGATTTAAGGGCAAGGCTGATGGTTTCATTGAGCGCTACAAAGCCTGTCTCATTGCTAATGGGTTTCACCAATTAGAGGGCCTTGATTATATAGAGATATTTAGTTCGGTTGTCAAGCATATTACGGTTCGAGTTGTACTAGCTCTTGTTGTTCATCAAAAGTGGCTGATCTACCAACTTGATGTCCAAAATGCTTTTCTGCACGGTAATCTCAGTGAAACAGTCTACATGCGTCAACCTCATGGATTTGAAAGACCCTATGTTTCCTAATCATGTATGTCGTCTACACGGTTCTCTTTGTGGCTTTAAACAAGCACCTCGTGCTTGGTTTCAATGGTTTTCCGACTACCTACAAGAATTGTGGTTCTGCAAGTCTTGTGTTAGTTACTCACTCTTCACTTATCATTGCAAAGGGGTCACTATGTTCCTATTAATTTATGTGGATGACATTCTTATCACCGGCAACAATGAGACACATCTTATTCAACTGATTTCGAACCTGGGAAAACATTTTTCCATGAAGAACCTTGGACAGTTATCCTTTTTTTTTTGGGTATTGAAGCTATATTCACTCAACAGGGGTTGTCATTAACTCACTCAAAGTATGCTTTGGATCTCCTTAAGCGTTCCAATATGACCTCTGCTAAACCATGCTCCTCTTCGGCAGCTAGTGGTCATAAATTGACTTCTCATGATGGAACTCCCCTTCCGGAACCCATTGAAGTTTGTAGCATAGTAGGGGAGCTCCAATATCTTATCTTAACGTGTCAAACACATACTGTGTTATATCAAAGGTACTTTTGATCATGGTATGTTCTTTTAATCTGGTTCACTTCGTCTTGAGGCCTATTCCGATGCCGACTACACTGGAAATTCAGATGACAGACGTTCAACAGGGTTTTTTTTGCATATACCTTGGGTATAATCCAATTTCCTAGAGTGCTGCAAAGCAGTCCACTGTATCAAGGTCCAATACAGAGGCTGAATATTGTCAACTGGCATATACGGCAGCTAAAATTTCGTGGTTATGGGCCCTTCTAAAAGATCTTCGCCTATTCTTATCTATTCCACTCATCTGGTGTGACAACATTAGTTCAATTTCTCTTGCTGGTGTTTCACGCTAGAACAAAACATCTAGAGGTGAACTATCATTATGTTCGTGAGAAAGTGGTTTGCAAAGAGTTGGATGTTTGATATCTGTGCACTGAAGATCAAGTTGCTGATGTCTTTACCAAAGCATTATCTACACTCAGGTTTCAAAGGTTAAAGTCCAAGCTGATGGTCTGTCAACGACCCATCATCTTGCGAGGATGTATTAACCACAATAATACCAATCAACCAATTGGTATAGATTGACTCAGATTCACTGAAGATTATCTCCCAGATCCTCTCCAAAGAATGGCTATGATTCTTTCCTAGATTATCTCTTTCCAATTCTAACTACTACAGGTGTAAATAGAAAGTATATATATATATATATATGTGTGTGTGTGTGTGTGTGTGTGTGTGTGTGTGTGTATTAGAAAGTATTCTCACATGATAATTGTAGATTTGTAATCCCACTAATTAGGCTGATATCATGAGACGGTTATAGTACTGGTTGTAATCTCTATATAAACTGGAATAACAGAGACAAAAAGTAACTTTTGCTGCAACGCATCTTTTAGACTCAGTAAAATGATTTGATAAAATAATTATTAGATTATCCTACTTAGTTTACTTGTACAATGGTTATCACTATCAAGGCAAGTGCTTTCTGTAGAGGGCCCAAATAGTAGAGGTGACAATTGGGCGGGTTCGGATCGAGTTGATAGGGGTATTAACGGCTTAGCAATCAACCCAAACCTTAACCCGTTTGATCCGTTTAATTTTACTACATTAATATTATTTATTTTTAAATATCTCATTTAATATCCTGTATAATAAATCTGATTACAAGTTACAATGATATTGTAATTTAATGTTCATTTTTTTTCTATAATCTTATTTAACATGTAAACAATAATAATGCAATATCTTACAATATTTTCTTTTTCTTCTCTAATGCTCTATGGAGAGAGAGAGAGAGAGAGAGAGAGAGAGAGAGAGAGAGAGAGAGAGAGAGAGAGAGATGGGAAAGAAAAAAAATTTATATAATTGATATATATTTTTTAAGGTTACTAAAATATTAAAACGTACAATATAATAACCCGACAGGTCAAACCGGTTAACCCAAATCCGACCCATTGGTTGAAAACTTAAACCCAAATTCGTTAAAACTCGGATGTGTTCAAGTAGAAAAATAGTGATTCCTGACTCGCAGTGTAGTGGTTCTGCCTAGAGATATTGTAATTCAAAGTGCAATGACTGCATAGGATGGCCATGGCTATTAGGGTTTGTTTAAATATCTTGGATTGGCTTTGTTCACTGTTCACAAGATAATATGTCTGGTGCTAGAAGGTTCATCTGGTCATTATATCACTACTGATTTGGGTTTTGACTTGGGAAGTTTCTTAGTGGTTAACATTTTATGATGGGTCATCTGAAAACTTTCAGTTCCATTTTCTGCAATTGGCCCATGAATAATCCCTGAAGACTAGAATGTGAATTCCATCATGATTGAAGCTTTCCACTGTTAGGATGTGGCTTTTCCAAGGATGATCCAATTTTCAAGGGATTAGACCCAGTACAGTTTGCTTAACTGAGGTACAGTTCTTGAGCTTCTGTTCTATCCACTTCAGGGTGTTTTGGTCATTATACATAAAGAACAAATTACTATACTACCCCTGAAAGCAGGCAGTGTCTTGAACATAAAGAGATATGCCTAATTCAGGTTCTGTAACTGGGGCCTTGTTTAAATATGATTATGTGTTGTCCTTTTTTAGGATAAGGCAAAAGATATTGAACACAACCCATCTTGTCTGATGTTCTCTGAAGGGAATAAAGGAGGGGAAATGGATGAGTTGGTTATATCCATAAAACACAGCTTTAAAGGCCTCTCCTTGTATGTGAATGCAACCCAAGAGACACATCATTTCCATTGACTTAAAGTTGAAACGAGGAAACACTTCATCAAGAAATTCTGGTATATTTGCACCCAATTGTTTATTAATATAGTTATAATCCTAAATCGTTTAGGGTACTTTTTAAAAATTGGAATGCATGTGTATTGTAAATCTTATGATTTCAAATTCATATGTATTGAAATTTTATTGTTTGGTTTCATAGTCTAATTTATCTAATTTGTAGAATTAGTGTATATTTTTTTCTTTATTATTTTTTATTTAACTTAAGTTATGGATTCTCTTACAAATAGGGATATCGGAACTGGGTACCGAACTTGTCCCTATTGGTTTCAGTTCAAATCGGTAGTACCGGTCAGTCTGGATTTTATACCAAAAAATACATTTTCAAATTAAAAATAATTGGATCAGACTGAACCGATCATCAGACTGGAAGTATCGGTCTGGAGACCGATGGGACCGGTCTCCAGACCAAAGGTACCGGTCAAGACCGATAGGAAGGGTTACCCTTTTAAATCGCCCCAATGAAATACTTAATTTACATATGAATTACAATAAACATCTCCTGGAATATGAATTATAATTCTGATGAATCGTGAAAATTAGATTTTCTATTGCTATGTAAGCAAAGGTTTTTCAGGTAATCTGTTTCTTGCTCTTGTTTTTATTTATCTCTGCTTTCTCTTTCGTTATTGTTTGTGGGTTGTTCTCAACAGCCCTCTTAATGAATCTGAGCTTCCTTTTCTGGTTTTGGATCAGAGAAGTGGATGAGGAAGGAACGCGTTTCTCTACATTTACAACCGTCAACTACCCCCTTCCTTGATTCAGCCCAAAATGGGCTTTTTGAATCTATAGGTTGGCCTATGTTAGGTCCATATCAAGTTGCTCTATGAGACTGGCCATGTGATGGGCCCCATAATCACAACTATGCTATAAATGTTAAAATAATAATAATAATAAAAAAAATTGACTGATTCTGACTAATGAAACATAATTGATTGATCGTGATTACTCAAGGTGGACTCTATCGAGATTGAGGGTGCCTTAGGCTGCGTTTGTCTCGATTTGTGCTTTTAGATGAGCACTCATGGGATAAGTGGCTCAATGTAAAGCTGCTTATTTGAAAAAAATAGCGTTTGCGAAATACATTTATTTAAGTGCTTATAAAAATTTAGGGATAAAATAAGTATTATAAAAATATTATTAAAGTTTAAAAATAACATTTTTTTTAAGTGCTTATGAAAGTTTAGGGGTAAAATTGGTATTTTAAAAATATTATTAAAAATGTGAAATAGCTTAATGCATAAGGGCTTGGGAGGAGATGCTCTCAGCAGCTTCTCCTTATGGGTAGCCTTCCTCTAGTGCTTATGGGTAAGCACTTACCCATAAGCGCTTCCAAACACATATTTAATTTTAAAAAGTGCTTATACAATCTATAAGTTGCGTTTGTCCCAATTTGTGCTTTTGGATAAGTGGCTCAATGGTAGCACTTATCCACAGCAACAATAAATTGCTTATTTGAAGAAAATAGCGTTTGGTAAATACATTTATTTACGTGCTTATAAAAGTTTAGGGATAAAATAGGTATTATAAAAATATTATTAAAGTTTAAAAATAACATTTTTTAAATGCTTATAAAAGTTTAAGGGTAAAATTGGTATTTTAAAAATATTATTAAAATTGTGAAATAGCTTAATGCATAAGAGCTTGGGAGAAGATGCTCTCAGCAGCTTCTACTTATGAGTAGCCTTCCTCTAGTGCTTATGGGTAAGCACTTACCCATAAGCGCTTCCAAACACATATTTAATTTTGAAAAGTGCTTATATAACCTATAAGCTGTGTTTGTCCCAATTTGTGCTTTTGGATAAGCACTCATTGGATAAGTGGCTCAATGGTAGTACTTATCCACAACAACAATAAATTGCTTATTTTAAGAAAATAGCATTTGGTAAATACATTTATTTAAGTGCTTATAAAAGTTTAGGGATAAAATAGGTATTTTAAAAATATTATTAAAGTTTAAAAATAACGTTTTTTACGTGCTTATGAAAGTTTAGAGGTAAAATTGGTATTTTAAAAAGATTACTAAAGTTGTGAAATAGCTTAACGCATAAGAGCTTGGGAGAAGACACTCTTAGCAGCTTCTCCTTACGGGTAGCCTTCATCTAGTGCTTATGGGTAAGCACTTACCCACAAGCGCTACCAAACACATATTTAATTTTAAAAAGTGTTTATATAAGCTATAAGCTACGTTTGTTCCAATTTGTGCTTTTGGATAAGCACTCATTGGATAAGTGGCTCAGTGGTAACACTTATCCACAACAACAATAAATTGTTTACTTGAAGAAAATAGCATTTGATAAATACATTTATTTAAGTCCTTATGAAAGTTTAAGAGTTAAATAGGTATTATACAAACATTATTAAATTTTAGAAATAACATTTATTTAAGTGGTTATAAAAAATTAGGCGTAAAATGGGTATTATGAAAATATTATTAAAGTTTAGAAATAGCTTGTTGTATAAGTGATAAGAGAAGTTGTTCCTCTACTGCTTATGGGTAAGCACTTACCCATTTAGTGTTACCAAACACACTTTTAATTTTAAAAAGTGCTTTAACAAGTTATAAGCTAAAATAAGCACTTATATAAGCGCGACCAAACGCAACCTTAAAATGCAATTATAAGAGACATTTTGTTTACACATGGCCCAGCTGGGTGAGGGTCTTTTGTGATCTGCCACAGGAGTTCGACACATGTCCATATTTAAAAACCCAAGAAATGAGTGAACCCTAAGAGACCACAAGCAGTACAACTTGTGGATCCACTAGGACAGGTGTCGATCTCCTATGGCAGATCACAGGAGGTTTCCTATGATCCGGATCACAGAAGATTCTCAGTCAGTAGGGATGAGGATCTTTTATGATCTGCCATAAGAGATCGACACTTGTCCATATTTAAAAACCTAAGAAATATGTGAATCCTAGGGGCCCACAAGCAGGACAACTTGTTCGCCGCTAGAACAGGTGTTGATCTCTTATGACGGATCACAAAAGGTTTCCCACGATTTGGATCACAGAAGATCCTCAGTCAGTAGGCAATTCTCCAATAGCTTACCTAGTGCCACGTCACTAGATAATTTATTTTTTAATTTATCCTACATTTGTAGTGTTTTTTTTTTTTTTTTGTCTTAACCACGTGGTGTCCTACACCCACTTGGGTGTGGGACTAATCCACGTTCGGGGCAGGAGCAATTATGGTAAACCCCTGGCCACGAGTGCTTCT
>JAUPMG010123270.1:0-11696 GCA_031762675.1 Pachysandra terminalis | reverse complement strand
TATCAACATGGATGGTTTTAGTTATATTTACCGGCGGTTTTTGACCGCCGGTAATAACCTTATAATTTGTAGTGTTAAGTAGGCTCAGCTTGGTTAAAGCTCGGCTCGGCCTACTATATGATAAATAAATTTATGTGTGTATATATATATATATATATAAATAATATTAAGCATTAAATGCAAAGTTAATGGTGATGATTGTCTTATATATTAAATACAAATTTACTTTTTTTTATTTAAAGTATTTTAATATAGATTTAATTTTAACCAATTTATTTCTTTTTTTAATAAGTACTAAGTAATAACTTCTAAAATATAAATAATAAAGTTAGTACAAATATTTCATTGAGATTTCGCCAAAAATAGAACGAACAAATTCCTTCAATCTCAAACCTTTCATTTTCTTCAATTGGTTTCTTGATTTTCTTTGTTTTGCTTTAATTACTACTAAAGTGGCAATAGTAAAAGATAATAACTACACAGGATAATTAATTAAACTCTGAAGTATCTAAAGATCAACTCAAAGGAAATAAACTTTCATGGCTGAAGCTTCCTCTATTCTATTTCTTAGAAGTTGAATTTACAAAGGTTCACAATCATCACGGCCACGGATCCAAGGCCGAGCGATCTATTTATATCCATTAACTTGAACAATTTGCATTTGAAACTGTGTAATTCAAAAAATAAAATTGTTGAAAACTTATATTAATAAGGTCAATATAAGAAATACTTAAAATGAAAACATAATTAAAAATTTAATATAAATAATTTAATATTTTAATACTTTCAAGCAAAATAATTTTTTATTTTAAAATAAGATCAATTAATTTAACATTGTAATGGTTATAAATTATAAATTTTATATAAAATAATATTTATTCAAATATTAGATTTTTTCGTTTTTTTTGTAAGTTCAAATATTGGATAAATATGAAGCCAAGACATCATCAATCAATCAATGCTCTGACAGAAAAAGAGTAAACTCATTGGATAAATATGGAGCCAAGACATCATCAATCAATCAATGCTCTGACAGAAAAAGAGTAAACTTATTTCAGCATTCAAAGCATAAAGTACATTTCAGACATTTACAGCATCACGTACAGGAAAACAAAAGGCCAAGAAAAAGAGCATGTGTATTTGGCCTCTTACACGAGTCGCAGCGCGTGGATTTTGGAAAACCCGCCGAGTAAATAGTAAACTCAACTGAGTTAACTCAAAGTAAGTTTTTTAACAAGTTTTAGAACATCGAGACTGTGATACTACTGTTTAAGAGACTCAACAAGTGAGTAATATACAATGAGGTACATGACTGACAATGTGAGGTAATATACAATTGAGGTACATGACTAACAACACGTGGTAGGTCCCGTTTGATTAATAACGTCAATATTTTAGTGTTTTAGTTAAATTCAAAAACAAAAATATTATAAATAAAGTTAAAAGAAAAAAATTAAAATATAAAATATAAAATATAAAATATAAAATATAAAATTTATATAAATATTAATTTCAAGTAGCTTGTCCAGGTTCTCAACCATCTTTCTTATGGTGTTTGCCACACTTTCGTACTTTCAGAGAATTGCTATTTATGGGTGGCTGCCGTATTAATTTCACGGTGGCAAATTGAATCTAATCACTTCACCACAAGCATTGAATCTAATCACATCAACACATTCATTGTAATGTCCAAGCCAGGCTTTTGGGCTATACCTTATACCAACAAGAGTACAATCCAAATCCAAATCAATTGGAACAGATCTAACTCTTATTAGGTTGGTTTGGGTTAAAGTGAAAGTAAAGAAATTTTGATGTTAGGGATATGGTTGTAAACAATATTAGTTAACATATGACATTAGAAATAAATCTAATTAGGTGTGAAGAAAGTGTGTCGATTGAGGTGTTGTCCAGTCACGAGTATGGTATGAGGTGCACAGCCATGAACTTTTTGATGGTGTTAGATGTCATATGCTTTCTCTTAAATGATGTATTTTTACTATACGAGGAATATCTTATCAGATATTTTTAATTTGATTTCTAGTCCCAAATCTAACAGACTTGATGACCATACCGAGTATGTGAGATATTTCGCTTACTGATTTCTTTCTCTTATGTGCTTTTGGGGATTTAGTTTCTATTTTAGTTCTAGCTGATTTCTTTTTTAGGGGGTTAACGTGTCTTCAATAGCACAATCTAAGCATCTAAGAAGAATGGTTCTTCCATGTGGTTTATCTCAGTTTGGCCTAGCTGGTTTGGTCTGTATAGGGCATGATTGTGATATTGTCAGATTCATGTAATGGTGGAGTCTGGCCTAGCTGGTGTGGTCTGTATAGGGCATGATTGTGATATAGTCATTTCATGTAATGGTGGAGTCTGATGGAGTTTATGTGTATGTACAAGGCATGATGAATATAAAGGAGTTTGAGCCCGGTTGCCCAACCAAGCTTTCATGGCATGCCATTAACAAGTTTTAAGAGCTCTGTACTATTGAAAACCATGTTCTCATCAAGCAAAATTACTTCTACCTTTTTACCAATCTATATGCTGTTATATATATATTTTTCCCCTTTTCATGTACTTTCATATAGCTGCCCAGAGTTGGAAGAACTAGTAAAGATTTTCTGGAACAATGGAGTTCTTGCTGTAAGACTTACCAGAGCTGGATGGGAGTGGTTGTGCCATTGCCTTGGTCAGGGAGAACATTGTTCCATAGTTCATCCTTTGTTTGGTTGATTTGATGGTTGGGTTCGTCTCATTTGGCCTAGTTGGTTTGGTCTTTAAGAAGAATGGTTGCGTATGTACAGAGCATGATTGTGATATAGTCAGATTCATTTATTGGTGGAGTCTGATAGTGTTTGTGTATGTATAGGGCATGATGAATGTAATGATGGAGTCTGCCTAACTTGTAAATTCATGAGATAGCAAATTTTTTTAATTGTAGTGCTTCATGGGATAGCAATTTTTTTTAATAGTAGTGGATTCGATATGTGATGTATGTTTAGAAAGCCTGATCAGCATCTAAGAATTATTATTTTTTTTAATAATTTTATTTATAAAAAATAATAATAATAAAATATTTTTAAAATTTTGAAATATATGTACAGGCGGTCAGTGACTACCGGTAAAAGAACAGTGGCGGTCAACAAACTGTCGGACAACATAAAAGCCTGCCGAACAAATTTCTCGTGCTCTATAGCATTTTAGACGGTTAGTGATCGCTGGTATAATCATTTTGAAATACAGGCAGTTAGTTGACCGCTGCGACGCCACCTAAACCGGCAACCACCTTAATGCCACTATTATCAACATGGACGGTTTTAGTTATATTTACCGACGGTTTTTGACCGCCGGTAATAACCTTATAATTTGTAGTGTTAGGTAGACGCGGCTGGGTTAAAGTTCGGCTCGACCTAATATATGATAAATAAATTTATGTATATATATATATATATATATAATATTAAGCATTAAATGCAAAGTTAATGGTGATGATTATCTTATATATTAAATACATATTTATTTATTTTTTCTTAAAAGTATTTTAATATAGATTTAATTTTAACCAATTTATTTCTTTTTTTTAATAAGTACTAAGTAATAACTTTTAAAATATAAATAATAAAGTTACTACAAATATTTCATTGAGATTTTGCCAAAAATAAAACGAGCAGCCAACAGTAGATTCCTCCCATCTCAAACCTTTCATTTTCTTCAATTGGTTTCTTAATCTTCTTTGTGTTGCATAAATGTCTACTGATGTGACAATAGTAGAAGATAATAACAATACCGGATAATTAATTAAACTCTGAAGTATCTAAAGATCAATTCAAAGGAAATAAACTTTCATGGCAGAAGCTTCTACTATTCTATTTCTTAGAGGTTGAATTTGCAAAGGTTCACAACCATCACGGCCACGGATCCAAAGTCGAGCGATCTCATTATATCCATTAACTTGAACAGTTTGCATTTGAAACTGTGTAATTCAAAAAATAAAATTGTTGAAAACTTATATTAATAAGGTTAATATAAGAAATACTTAAAATGAAAACATAATTTAAAATTTAATATAAATAATTTAATATTTTAATACTTACAAGTAAAATAATTTATTATTTTAAAATAAGATCAATTAATTTAACATTTTCATGATTATAAATTATAAATTTTATATAAAATAATATTTATTCAAGTATTAGATTTTCTTCGTTTTTGATAAGTTCAAAATTTCAAATACTGGATAAATATGGGCCAAGACATCATCAATCAATGCTCTGACAGAGAAAAGAGTAAACTCATTTCAGCATTCAAAGAATCAAGTACATTTGAGGCATTCACAGCATCACGTACAGGAAAAAAGGGCAAGTGTGTTTGGCCTCTTACACGAGTCGCAGCGAGGGCTGCGAGTCGAGCTAATTCGATTCGGGTTCGAGCTCGGCTCGTATGAGTCGAACTTGAACCCAATATTTAGACTAGCGAGCCGAGCCTGAGCCTAAAAAGAAAGTCATTATTTTAACCCTGAGTCGAACTTAGGTAGACTCGGCTCGGTTAAAGCTTGACTCGATTTTATATATCATATATAAATTTGTATATTATAAGTATCATATATATATATATATAATATTAATTATTAAATATAAAAATTAATTAGTAGTGTGTTTAAGTCAAAGTAATTAAAAATTTTTAATTAATTTAATTGAATTAGTGCAGAATTTATCAAAAAAAAAAAAAAAGAACTATTACTAAATTGTTTTTTTTTTCCATGTTTTTAATGAGCCGAGTCTAGCTTGAGCTTTGAAAAAATAGCGAGCCTAAGCTCAAAATTTTTTATCCAGTTTAAGCCAAACCCGAGCTTTGTCCAGATTTCACGAGCCCAAACCGAACTCGACAAAGCTCGACAAGACTCGGCTCTTTTACACCCCTAATCGCAGCGTGTAGATTTTGAAAAATTGGTCGAGTAAATCGTAAACTCAACTGAATTAACTCAAAGTATGTTTTTGCAACATGTTTTAGAACCGCGAGACTGTGATACTACGTTATCATTTCTGGGTATTCCTTTTCTAGCGGATCGATAAAGTTATACATCTGATTGTTTACATGTGGATCCACTCTTTTTTTAAGAGACTCAACAAGTTGAGTAATATACAATTGAGGTACATGACTGACAACGTGAGGTAATATATAATTGAGGTACCTGACTAACATGTGGTAGGTCCCGTTTAATTAATAACGTCAATCTTTTAGTGTTTTGAGTCAACTTCAAAAACAAAAGTGTCATAAATAAAGTTAAAAGAAGAAAATTAAAATATAAAATATAAAATATAAAAATTATATAAATATTAAACTCTAATAATCAAATCTTAAAAGAATTAAAACCCTAAAAAATGCTAAACCCTAAAATACAAAAATGAACCTAAAATCTTAAAATACCAAAAAAAATAATAGTAATAATAAATAAATCCTAAAATTATTATATTAAAAATTTAATTATTTTTTATTATTGTATAAAATAATTTTTATCTAATTTTTTTTTTAAATAAAAGTTTTTAACTTTTATACGTAAACGGTTGTTATTGGCCTTCTTCTCAAGTCATACTAGTCTTTTCTCTTTAAAAAAGACTTTACATTACCTACTATTCTTTAATCTTTAAAAAAGACTTATAAGTAAACGGTTGTTACAAGCCCTTCTAGTCTTTTATCTTTAAAAAAGACTCACATGCATAATTGTGGATAAAGTCCTCCAAGCCCTTCTAGTTTAAAACCAATGAAGTCCAAACTTGTCCAAACTGAAGCTCCTCTATACACTTGCGCACAAGACCTTTTTCAAAAGAGAGAGAGAGAGAGAGAGAGAGAGAGAGAGAGATGGGTGAAACTGGAATACCAGTTCTTGATTTCACTGAACAAGATTTAGACTTGAAAGAAGGAAGTGAAGGATGGAAGTCTATGTGTAAAAAAGTTAGAGAAGCATGTGAAGAGTATGGATGCTTTCAGGTGGCTTACGATAAGGTTCCTAAGCATATGTACGGAGAGATGCTCATGGCCATGAAGTGTTTGTTTGATGTCACTGAGGAGAAGAAGAAAAAGAATACGAGTAGCAAGCAATACGCTGGATACTCAGGCAAGACTGAGTTCCTACCTTTGTATGAAACCATGACAATCGAGAATGCAAACCAACTCCATGCGGTTAAAGAATTCACTGATCTTATGTGGTCCCAAGGAAACCCAGATGCCTGGTATGGTATTTCTTTCTTTCTTTTAACCTTATAAATTTTCATGAAGCGAGTTTAATTGTGATATGTTTAATTGATTAGCCGAGTTTTCAACTCCATGGCTGTGAAGTTACTAGAACTGCATCTACTTATCATGAAAATGATATTGGAGAGCTTTGGCTTGGGAAAGTACTACGCTTCACACATTGAAAGCATCCACACCGTCTTTCGTTTTACTAAATATGACCCACCATCTCCTAGTCACGATTCGACTATAGGTTTAATGCCTCACACCGACAAAACAGTCGCAACAATCTTAGGTCAGCTGGATGAAGTACAGGGTCTTGAGGTGCTTTCTAAAGACGGTGACAATTATATCCCGGTGCAGCTCTCACAAGGGACTTTCGTTGTCTTCGTCGGTGACATGCTCAAGGTACGTAATGGCAGATTTCACGCTGAATCTGTCTTAGTTGAGTGAAGATTTACAAGCTTCCTGATTGAATCTGTCTTTTTCCAGGCATTGACTAATGGCAGACTTCACGCTGTAAAACACAAGGTGGAGATGAAAGGAGACAGAGAGAGGCACACGTATGGTCTCTTTGTGCTATATAAGGATGAAGTGGAGGTTAAGGTCCCTAATGAACTCGTTGACGAAGATCATCCTCCTCTCTTCCGACCCTTCCATTACTCTGATTTCCTCCGTTAATTTTTTTCAAACTTCTTTGACGATGATGCGCTAACGGCTTTTGCTGCCATTTGATCCAAAGTAGACGTACGCGTGCATACTACGTAACACAAGCACTCGAGGTCAACTTAAGTCTTGTGTATTGTCACTTTCCCTTTCAAGAGGGAATTAATTTGCTTTCCTGTTTTGTTTTTTTTTCTTTGGAGCACAAATAATGTGTACCTGTCTTCTTATGTTAACAACTGTGAGTTGTCTATTTACCAATGTGGTGCCCTAAGCGAAGGCTTTTGATGAGCGGTAGAACCTTAAAAGACCATGAGGAAATTTGTTAAGACTTAACTTCATATAGATGGGACTATACTATGAAAGGCCCAAATGATTAGTTTTTATTTTTCTTGAGTAACCACTACTAAACACGATTTTCGGCTTACGATTTTGAGCTTTGATACCATGAACTCCTAATGACAACATTTATAGTTGTTTGTTATGATGATAAATCTTATATTATTCTACTCGTGTATGTACATAATATGCATGTGGCCGGTTCAAGCATGGTTAAACAAGGATGAAAGAGCAACTCTCTAAATACTTCTCTATGAAGGATTTGGATGTCGCAAAACGAACTCTTGGTGTATAGATCAATAGAGATACATCCGGTTTAGATTAGAATGACGGTAATTTTAGGATACGTGTAATTGTTTTTGTCCACTAAATGTGAGTCAATAAGAAATAAAATCCATAAGTCATAGTTTAGTTATCATCTTTTATCAATCACAAACTAAGTCAAATGCTTGAAAGGAAGATAGGGGAATCAAGAAGTAAATAGCCAGTTTAGACCGGATGAGGTAGGATGACTTATACCTTTCCCATTCTCATAATCGAATCTCTGAACCCATTGATATCATGTTAGGCATCTAATGGAGTCATTTGTTATTACTTTCTCGCGTCCTTGAATATAAGGCCCCTGTATTCAATCACACTATAAAAAAGATTGGTGGCGACTCCTAAACCCCCACTTTTTTCCCATCATGATTCCTATCGGGGGTTGACATTGTTCCTTTGGATGCTTTCAATGGTATCAGAGTGGGACGTTGAGTGTTCGAATCCCAAAGGGATGTGTTTCCCCTACGGATGTGTTGTTCCCATGCAGATGTGTATGGTGTGTGTTTGCCTCGGTGCCTTGTATTGTCCCACAAATGCATTGTTCCCATGTAGAACCCAAACGTGCAGAGGTGTTGACCATACCGTAGGCCATGACCCCATGCTCGACATAGTACTATAAGGCTTATTCATGCTGTGCCCGACAAAAATTGGGTTAGCATTTGCTATTTCAATCCATCTTTTTAACGCCCGAATTTGTTAAGCAAGAACATGTTAATACCTCTACCAACCCGGCCCAAGCCATTACACCCCTATCTAAGATAGGGTGGGCAGGGCCGTGTTATGAGCAGTTTGGATACAGTCCAATACAAAATTATTTAGTCTGAACTTAGATCAGCCGAAATTGAACCCAAAATCATGGATTCAGTGCAATTTTTGTAGAATTTCAACGGGGCATATTGATTTATCAATATCAATTTCTATTAGTGTCACTAAGTATTAAGTATTAAAAGTTAACTGATCAAGAAGGCACCCACTGAATAACACGAAACAAACTTCTACCTTCGAAAATGCAACAATATTAATCTAGAAGTCCTATAAATTTGATAGACATATAACTTATTTATATAGACACACACACTCATAACTCATTTATATATTAACATGCACAACTCGTTAGAAGTTAGTTGGTTTTAATGGATTCTTGAAAATTATATATATTAAACTGTTAACATATACAATTCTTAGGCAGCAACTATTAGTGGTTGTAACATTTACAATTAGTGGTTGTAACATTTACATGAGCGTTGCCTATATTAAGATGTTCTTAGTAATCTTTCTTTATTTTACCCCTTATGGCCTATGAGTTCTTTACAATTCCACAAAAATTGCACCATAGCTTGCTTGCAATTAAATTAAGGTAAGCAATTAAATTAATTTTTTAAAATACGTACTTTTCTAATTCACTATTTTTTTGAGTTAGCTACATGTGTACGAATTTACATGTGATCTTGCCGTTATATATAGCGGATAATGTATGTAGATAGATATTGTCTTTTTTTTTTTATTTCATCATATGATATTTCATTATCTATACTCTTTTATATGATATTTCTTTTATATAATTTATGTTAGGGTAATTTACAACTAACCGTAATTTCATGTAAAAATCTTTTTTAAATAAGTATAAGAGATGTTTAGTAGACAAAGAAACTATTGTTATTCTTTTAGAAAATAATTTAATATTTTAAATAAATATAAGAGTTATGTATAGAAAAAATTGGTTATTCTTATTAAAAAATATAATTAAAAGGAAATTTAAATAAGTATAAGAGTTGTGTAAAGAAAAAACTCTTGTTATTCTCTTTAAAAATATATTTAAAAGAAAATTTAAATAAGTATAAGAGTTTTTTGTTTAGAAAAAACTCTCGTTATTATCTTAAAAGTTCTGTTTGAAAGAAAATATAGATTTATTTTTTTTAATTGCTCCAATTTATTATATTTTTTCAAGAAAAAAATCAAAAGTTAAAAAAAATCTTAACTAACCTTGAACATTATGGTATGAGGGTTTAATTGGAAGTTTTTTAATGAAAAAATAAACAATAATTCATGCACACTCTTTGAATCACCCTCATTATGATTTGGATAAGTGGAAATAGTTAAATATTCTGAATTTTCGGGATAAGTGGGAACCGATTGAAGCTGAAAAAAATTAATATTAATAAAAATATTCATTAAAATATATAAATAAAAAAAGGTGTTACATATTTTATTATAATTTTCAGAGTTTTTAAAAATCATTTTAATTGGATTATGTATTTTTGGATTTTTTTTTGGTATTTCAAAAAAATATCTAAAAAATTAACAAAAATATATGCAAGACGTGTTTTTTTAGTGTTATTTTTTTTGGGATCGATCTACAATTAAAGATTTAAATATTTGTAGCATAGTAATTTTTTTTTCTTTATAGAGTGTAATCATTATCTAATTTATGAGAATTGAATTAAAGATTTAAATAATTATAGAATTGTTATTAATTTTTTTCTCTAGAGTAATCATTATCTAATTATTACAAAACAAAAGAGTAATCATTATCTAATTTATAAGGATTGGGGCTTATATGGTGAGAATGTGATATAATATCCTTAAAATACAATAATGAAATCCTCACATTTAAGCTTTCTCAATTTGTCTATTAAGAATCTAAGATGTCTTAAGTGTCATCAATTTCTAAAACTCTGAGAATGGATTTTGAACTTTTACCAAAAGAAAAAAGAAAGAATATTGAGTAGACATCGGAGAATCAAAGGTGGGTCCATCGTGCAGTCTAGGACATGGCTTCAAGGATCGGCCGATACCGGTCCGTACCGGCCAGTCCGGTTGCAACCCGCGATACAACCTTTTGTATCGCCGGGTTATGGACTGGCAGTCCGGTGACCTGTCCTGCCGGTCCGTGACTGGTTCCGGCGCTCCGACGACCGGTCCTTCCGATCCGGAAGTTCGGCAACCGGTTCTGCCGACCGGTTCCGGCTGGTCTGGCGCAGGACTAAAAATTTTTTCTTGGTTTTCTGTACCGGATCCGGACCGGCCGATACCGGTCCGGCGATCGGTTCCGGTACTTAATACCTTGGTCTAGGATCCAAGTTGCCATCGAAAACGAAGTCTTGGATCTCCATCTCATTCCGTCTGACGTGTTTCAATAGAAACTCCATCCTCGTCACGTATTTCTATTTATCATATAACCTGCCATACCATATCATCACAACCAACCGTCACTTACATAATTGTTTTTAGCCTTTTTCCAAGTAGAAACCCCATTAATCATAATTTATAACAAATTCCCAATTCCAATATGATTTTTTTTCAAACATAATCAAGATATAAAAAATAATTTTATATTTACGAATTCAGAAGATAAGAACTCTTATCATTATATATAAGGAATATTTAACCATGCAGATGTGAGAGAGAAAAGAGATGGAGAGAGAACAGAGGCGATCGAGAGAGAAAAACAGAAGAGAGAGGATTTTGGGTCAAGAACCGGAAAAAAAAAGAAAAAAAGGAAGAAGGGATATCTGTACAAATAGAAAAAAATTAAGAGGAAGGAGGGCAATCATGAGAAAAAAAAATGAGAGGAAGAAAGAGCGTTATAAGACTGGGATTAAACCTGCAAAAGTTTTAAAAAAAATGATCAAGAAGAGGAAGCAGGAAAACAAATGAAATGAAAAAAAGAGAAAAAATTATGAGGAAGGGGAAGGAGGAAAACAACATAAAGGAAAAAACTTTGTTGAAATGATGTGGTTGAGCAAACCTGCAAAAACAGAAAATATAATGAGGAAAAAGTGAAAATACAAAGAGGAAGAAGTGAAAATATAGAGGAATATAGTGAGAGAGAGCGAGAGAGTTTTTTGTGCGGCTAATCTTGCATCCGAGATCTAATCGGAGAGCACCGCCGGTCGGAAAACCTGGAAAAAAAGAGTAAAAATTATGAGGAAGGGGAAAGAGGAAAACAAAATAAATGAAAAACTTTCTTGAAATGGTATGGTTGAGCAAACCTTTCCTGGAAATGGTGTGGTTGAGCAAACCTGCAAAAACAGAAAACATAATGAGGAAGAAGTGAAAATATTGAGGAATATATATATATATATATATATATATATATAGAGAGAGAGAGAGAGAGAGAGAGAGAGAGAGAGAGAGAGAGA
>JAUPMG010123240.1:0-11698 GCA_031762675.1 Pachysandra terminalis | reverse complement strand
GATTAGAATATATCTTTTGCCCAAGACTCCAATGCACACACGTGCATATGAGAATATTCTATTTTTGCCAAAGATGCCAATTTTGTACACGTGGACACATGTACACTAACACATACTATCTAGCATGGATTAGATAAAATGTGTTTAGAACTTACAAGGCTCTTATCCAATGACGACTCGGTTCGAACATAGACTCTTAAGACCTTTGTTCTGATCTCTTCCCTTGGATTAATCTTACATGAATCTTCATCACTGCAACAGCTCTCACTCAGTAGTACCATTTACTCCATTGTTAGCACTGGTATCGTTGCTTTCATGCTATCTCTTCCTCGCTATAGCCAATTCTTTTTCGGGGTTCTTGCTCACCAAGTCTGCAAGAAGGTTTTGCAAAGTACTGTAATCCTCACACACTAGTTAAAGAGGGTCACCTAGAAATATACTTCCCACTTCCCACCCAAATATGATGCTACTAGAAGAAATCCTAATGGTGCTTGTTCAATTAGTTAGGTTTGGTTGTGTGACACTTAACACCATCAATAGCTAGACCTCAAAATGCATTAGGTAGTAGGTAGAGAATGTTCGGGCTGGGCGAATCTAACATCAACCTGAGCCCGCCCCTAAAAATCGACGGGCCTTAAATTCTAACCTGAACCGGCCCTACGGACTAATTATCCTTGCCCAAGCCCATCCAAACATATGAACGGGCTACCTGCCCATTGCCACCTCCCATATCCAGATGCAGTCTGAATTAGCGTATTCCTAATTTTTATGTTTTATTTTTTTTAAAAAGGTTGGAATTGAATTTGGAGTCTGTTCTAATTCTAAATGGCAAAAGAGGAAAAAAAAATGTTCTGTTCTTTACAAAGCTAAACAAGAACTTATAATACTAAATGTAAGCAATGGAACTCTTATGTTGGCAACTAAGCAGCAGTACATACATAGCACGAACATAACTCAGATAACAATGCTTAGATGAACAAACATATCTGATGAAGTCTAGGCAGAGTACCCCCAACAGGATATAAAAAAAAAAAAAAAATTCTTTCAAAGATTAGCATTTTCAGCTCTCAGCTGTCATAAGGGGCAATCCATAGAGTGCTTATCATCACATTTATTTGCAGACAAGAGACTTTATGAAAAGTATATGCAACTTTAACCCTACAAAAAACAACCGATCAAAAGCTAACAGGAATTTGAATAAGTATATACATATGTAATTTTGATACCGGAAGTAAACTGATTCTTACCTTTCCGGTTGTCTTACTGTACATCTCGATCACATCTTTAACTGTGGACTCGAAGTGCGTCGTTGCATCATAGCTCTGCAAGGCACTGCCATTTCAGTATGTGATCAGTGAATAATGTATCAACAAGCCAGTCCTCTTATTGGTGAGGTGGGTCTATTCTAGTAGTAAGAGAAGCTTAGGTTTGATCCACTTAAGACTGTGGGCACTAAAGGTTTTGCTATCTAGGTTCTCGCTGAAATCCAGAAATTTGGCTTTTCAATTAGTTTTCTAGAATAAAAATAAAGACACCAAGAATATACATTCACAGATACATACCTATATATATATATATATATATGAGTGGTACAACTAAATTTATCTGTTAATGTTAACTTGCAAAAATTAAATTATAATTTTTCTACTTACTGAATTTGTGATGCTTGCAGCACAAACCAAATGGCGGAATGTAGTCTCTGGGGAATATCAATGATCCTGACATCGGAGCTTGGACCAGCTAAATCTACACCTTGGTAGAGTTGAGATGGCGGGGAAAAATTAGTCACCGTTGGCATCAAAGAAGCTATTATATTCCATGGATCAGGCCTATATGGGGACTCAGACGGATGAGATAAACTTGAGCTTGTTCTTGGGTATTCGCAATATAAAGATGGACTAATGCTAATTGGAAAATTGGAAAAGTAAACCATACCTGCCCTGGCGTTATAGGTCCAGAAACCCCAATTTTTGCTGCAAATTGAGTAAAAAATGAAATCGTGAGAAACAGAAACGAATCAGATAATCAAACAATCATCTCCACGAAAAAGAAAAGAAAATTAAAAACAAAGAGACAATCCAGACCTCATATAGGTGTGTCAACCGGAGGAGAACCCTTCCATCTTCAAGTTCCTGCAAAGTTTCAGAAAGGCAGATAAAATCATAATTAAGACAAAAAGAAAAGTATTTTGAAGAAATTCCTATTCCCAAGCTTCAATTTCCTTTCTTCTTTTTGGATTATAATGCTTCCTGGGACTATAGTCAATCAGACAATCACAGTGGAACTTAATGAAACTTGGATTGTTTAAAATTCAAAAGTCTAGCACATAAACAAAGGAACATGGATTAGGAAATACCAACCATGGGTTAAACATGCTAACCTCGGATGAAACCTAAGAGCCTAGGGTTTACTTGGATTTTGATTGACTAGCAGAATTTACATAGTTTTAAGGATCCGATCGGATCGGATCCGGACTGATCCAAATTTTTTTTCTTTTTTTAAGAAGGACGATCCAAATCTTGGATCGGACCCGGATCAGCCGATCCAATACTGGATCGACGATCCGGATCGGGATCGGCTCGGACCGGTCCGATCCAAGATCCCGAGAATAAAAACCTTGCTTGGAGGAGCCTTCTGATGTTAAGTAAAATATGGGGGAAAAAAAAAACTTTAGGCCTCGTTTCGCTGTCATTTTCAGATCGGTAACTCATTCTAGGAATCGGTACCCTAAATTAATTATGGGAACTAATTTGAAGGCTTCTTGGTTGCGTTTGGTTATCATGTGTGTTGATGGCGAGTCTTAGCTAATACCTTCTTGGATTTCCCTTCTTCCTCGGCTTACTTGCACCCAACTTCTGCTGATCACTTAAGCAAGCAATTCACAAATCCGGCATCAACATGAAATTACAAAATGAGTTCTGACTTAATATAGATATTTGATTAACATGTGCTAAATGAGCTTTTACCAAATTTTCTAATTTTTTTCTTTTATTTATAATTATTTTATATAATTCCATAACCACACACATAAGCTTTGCATAATTATATTCTTTTAGATGCGATAATAACACTCTATTTTTTTTAATAGAAAGAGTGTATTTACAAGTTTGACACTATTAACTTTCTATTTAAATTTGCCACAGCAAAACCTCAAAACTTGTTCTTAAAATCTAAAATTGAGGTTGTAGGTGATTTGGTGATGATCGGTATTTTCTCATTCTCATTTTGTCGTCGACTCATCGCAAACCAAATGTGAAAACTCGCTCTACCAAAATGGCAGCCAAACGAAGCCCTAGTGAGAGGATATGAAGAACTCATTTTGTACCCACTTTTATTACTACCCTCTTGGAATTTTTTATTTTTTTATTTTTTATCTTTTACTTTAACTTTCTTTTGGATAGTCTTGTTATGAAAAGAATATAAGGTAAATTTAGGGAATCAAGAAATTTTAAAATGTTAAAGAATTTATGATGAGTCTCATTCATAGTGTGAAAAGTGAAGATGCAAGAAAGGAAACAAACAACAAAGCTCAGTCAAAGCCTCCCCTCCAATTGTTTTTATGTGAATGTTTCTTTTTATGTTAAGTGTTTCCCAATCTATCTACTAATCATAGTTTAAAAACCAATACACTTTAAGAAAATGATGTGTTAAACTTCAATTTAATCTTCAATTATTGAGATTTGTGTTTCATTTCTTCCTCTCTACATCACATCTGACCCCTTACTTGGAATACATGGGGCTGTATATATCATCTGATGCAGACTTCTTCTGGACCAAATTCAACGGAAACTTCAGTAACCTCAACCCAGATGATGTATGTGATGAAGTTTACATTGGAGGGATTATTCATAGAAAAGTTTAAAGTCTCGGGATCAGAGACTGGACCGCTCTCGGCCGTTCCTGATCCGGACAGGCGATATCGATCTGTCCGGATACAAAAATGGATCGCCCAGTTTTTTTTTTAAATGGATCGACTAGACCGGTCGCCAGATCGACAGTACTGGTTGTCGAACCGATGGTATCGGTCGAACCAGACCGGTCCAGATCGATATCGATCTGGAACATTCACTTTATAAATTAAAAAAAAAAAAAACATTAGATCGATTGGACCGGTCAGTAGATCGATTGTACTGATTGGTCCGTACCGATATCGATTGGACCGATTCAATTCAAAACCTCACGATACAACTATTGTATCGTAGTTTGGGACCGGACGGGTCCTGACCTATCCCGATACAGACTGGGCGATACGGTTTGGATCGGTCGGATCCTTGAAACCATGATCCCAAGTCACCATAAATTATTTAATTCCTTGTGTTACAATCCTGATCCTAACTACCAAATACCAAGTCCATAGATTGTATATATAAATCAACAAAATGCATTATCCAAGTAAAAATAACATAACAACACCAATCAAAGAAGTAAAAAATTTAAAATAAAAAATGCAGACCTTTAGTAACTAGGGTTTTCCCAACACTCCTCACGTTGAAGATCAAATGTGCCTTGATATCGTGCCAATCCTTCTTAGCAAAAGGATCAACTCTGTACAATGAAAATACTGACCAAATAAGGTTCAGAGAAGTTGATACTAACAAGTGGGAATGAGGCAAAATTATCATTTTGCTCTCGAAGCTGTTTCTTATAACACGCCCATCACTAGGCGTGTTCATCACAGAGGATCCGCACCCCCTAAAGAATGTTAAACTTCTCTCTTCATGGTTTTCTTCTATCTTTCACTTTCAAAGAATGTTAAAATACTGACCAGATAAGTTTTTTTGGTCACTAAACCGAACCAAATTGACCGAATTACACCCCTAATATATTCAAATAAAGCTAGAGTTTTGAGCTATCTTGCATGTGTGTGTGTCTATATATATATATATATAGAGAGAGAGAGAGAGAGAGAGAGAGAGAGAGAGAGATCCCTTGTCTATTTTTTCCGATGGTAGGTCGCTAGTAGCTGAGGTTTCTACAGTGAGAAAAATGAGATTTAGGATTAGAGAAGAGCCAAGGTTTTGTGAAAGTTCTCTACAAAGAGAGAATAAATAAAAAATTATAAAGGGTAGGGACTTGTAACAAACAGGTCCGTGGCTTTTATAGCCAGAAAGTCATGGACCTATTTGTAATTTTTATCTTTCTAATTTTTTATTTATATTATGTTTTTGATAGAGGGCAAAAAAATAAATTGTTAAGAAATAATTTATAATATACTAAAAAAATAAGGGTGTTATTAAAATTTTTACAAAATTGAGGGGTGGGGCGGGGGGGGAATTGCCCCCTCTGGCCACTATGTAGCAAGCTACGGACCTATTTGTAATTTTTATCTTTCTAAATTTTTATTTTTATTATGTTTTTGGGAGGGGATAACAAAATAAATTGTTAAGGAATAATTTATAATATACTCAAAAATAAGGGTGTCATTAAAATTTTCACAAAGCTATGGAGGGAAATTGCCCCCTCTGGCCACTATGTAGCCTTGCCTGCCCCTGATTGGAGCCTTGTAAAATATTATGGTAAAATACTTTTACATGTTTTCTATGATTCTTTATGACGCAATATTGATGGTAGGAGGAATCGACGGTAGAAGAAATGCACTCTACAATGATAGCTGAAAGGAACTTAGTATTGAAAATATTATTTTGTCTTATTTCAGTTGTGTATTGTATATGATACATATTGACACAATATTTTTGTTTTTTTTTTTTTTGAGTCCTCGAAGGCTTGTTCGAAATAATTAAATAACTCACACACATGCTGAAGGTGGGATTCAATCCCAAGACCTAGGAACAAGCCCACTAGGCCCTTACCACTGAACCCAGTGGCACCTTCTTTGTTATTATCATCTTTTGTGACTTGTTGTCCTAATTCAAACTTTTTCTTAGAGACTTATAATCTTGGATCAACACTTTAGGGCCCTCCTCCTCTCCTTAGTACCCTTTTATAAGCCACCAGGGTCCCCCTCCCTTGGTACCCTGAATAAGTCACCAGTATCCCTTACCCTTGGTGCCCTCACGTGGCACCTCTTAAATGGCACTGCAAGGATGGCTGTAGGCATCCCATCCTGTTGTAGAAGATGCGCCCTTGACGTTAATACAACTACGCAACTATTTCCCCACCAAACCATCATAGTGGCTCAATGAACCCTAGCCGGCTTACGGGTCTGATTTGGTTAGTTCGGATTTGACTACCTTAACGGGTCTGGTTTCTACGATTTTATGATTTGAACCGGTTCAAGTTTGGTTAACCCAATCCCTCCCTAGTCCCTAGACTCCCTACACTAACCAGAAATCTAAATCCCCTTCCAAAATCTGGAAACTTTTCTCTCTTTGAGAAGTAAAATATCACACCACACAAATATTTCAAAGCAATAATAGATAGGGGCCATTGACCAAATCTTTTGTTCTTGTTAGGTAGTGAAAGCAGATTTGAGACTAGCCTTAAAGACCAGACCCAACCCCCCATTCTTCTTTACATTCATGAATCTCCATCAAGCCCAATGCATCCCCCCTTGCATCACAAACAAACACACATAGGTCCATCAGGTGCTAATCATAGTAAGAAAGTTGCAAGAACATGACAATCACAAGGAACAGACAAACATGATCAATCCTATCCCCTAAACTCATACTTCATCCCAATCAATTCCAAAGCCAAACATCAGAATGTATCATAGCCGTCTGATTAAAAGGCCGACACTGTAAGTACAGACGATGAAGCCTGAGTACTTTATATCTAGAAGTTTCAATCTAATACGTAAACGCGTTTTATCCACGTGTGTGTGCAACAGTGCTTTATATTATTATGGCTTAATTCTCTCTCTTTTTGCCTCTCTGAAGGAAACGCCGGATTTCAAGTTAAATGGACCCTTTTTGTGTGGAGTCCATTTCTTCTGTTACAAAGCGTTCGGCCATCCCTTATTGAGTACATTTCTTCTACAACATAACGTCCGGCCATCCCTTAACTGTGCCGCGGGATGGCCGATGCGTGCTCACTCTCGCCTGCGTGCGCATTGCGGGAGGTAAGTAAACAATAAAGGGAATTCCTCCCTTAACTGAACTTTGCGTTTAAAAAAAAAAACAAAAAAGAAGTGTATATTAGCCAGCGTGAAAAACTTTGCGTTAAACGAAATGTTTTCAAGAAGCCAAAATTTAGGGGGCAAAATCTTCCCGCCCGTTCTTCCAAAGTTCTAGAGAAGCCGCGAAAGCTTCAGGGAAAAAGGATGAATTTAGAAGAAATCAAGTCTTGCATTCGGAAAGAGAGATTCAAATCGCAGAAAAAGAGTCGTAAAAAGATTTAATCCTTTGCTCAAAGATTTTGCAAAAATTATTGAAAGATCAGAGATTATTCAAATCACATACAAGTAAACTTTCTCTTCCTATCACCATGTGTATAAATTTATTTTGAGTTTGTACTTGTTCAAATCCATTAAACAGTTCTCCATTTCCTTGCTTCAAAAATTCTTCAATGCATTTAAAGGAATAAAGGGAAGTAGGGAACCTTGGCATGCTTACTTATTTTCCACAGCTTTATGTTTTGATTTTAAAATGTACGACATGGAATGATATACAAATATTTCTTCATGCTCTCCAGTAATCTATTTCTTCTATGATTGAAAATATGCTCATAATTCGTGTGGTTTTATGGTATCTCCATGTCCAAGGACACTGAAGTTCCATGGAATATCTTATATTACAACGGTTGATTAATTTAGATTGAGGCAAGGCTCAATTATGAGCAAAAGATTAAGTTTTCTAAAGAAAACAACTCTTTTAATTTCATGATTCCTCTTCATTAAACTACGATGGAATCCTTTTAATAAATAAATGGATCTTCCATGTGAACTACCCCCAAAATTTTGACTCTGAGGAATATGTTTACATCCTTGATATTTGAATCTGCATTTGCCGAGCGTATATTAAATGCACATTCTTCGAGGGAGTGTATATTAGCCCGCCTGATCACCAATAGCCCCCGGTCTCAGGTTTCCTATGCTAAAGAGGAAAGCATGAGATCATACCTTATATAGGCGGGTTTTAAATGCACATTCTTCGAGGGAGTGTGTTTTAAATGCACCTATCATGCGTCGCCAAAAAAATGATTTCTTTCTTGGGATTGTGCGAACCGCCCAAAAGCCCCTTTTCGATTTCTGTAACAAAAAATTGTCGTTCTCTATATATTGAGAATTCTTTGAAGATGAAGGTTCTTGCAATCTGAGATTTGAAATCTTCTTGCTTTCTTGCCTCCTGAGTCTTCAATCTCTCATTCTTGCTTTCTTACTTTCTTGTTCTTTCCTTCTCAACTATGACAATGGCTAAGAAGGGTGCTATAAAGAAGACAGACACCAAGATGGAGATTTCCACCACTCCCTTCTGGGATGTGGTCAGGGATCCGGTGGTGCCAGAGGCCATTCAGAGCGGGGAGGAGCTGCTTTGCCCTTTCGAAGAGACCACCTAGCTCAACACAAGGTTTCCTCGCTTGAGTCAGGCACCGGCCTTCAGGGCTGAGAGGAAGGACTACCCCTGTATGAGATAGGGTTCCGGTCACACTTCAACCTTCCTCCGGGCTAGCCGGAGTGAGTGGCCCACATCATAAAGAATAATGAATACCAAAAGCTGTTGGATATTCCCTCTGGCGGTGAAGGTCGCGAGAGGAGTCTGGGTTCCTCTTGCGCCACTATTCCTGGGATCGCAGTATGAGCATCTCGACCTGCAATGTGAGGATATGGCGAAAAACCGGGGAGAGAGGCTGGTAGAGATGTTGATGGACGACAACTTCCTCCAACTCTTCCTGTGGGAGAGGTATCCTAAGTACGCCCCCCAAGACTTCTCAGCGGTGGAGGAGCACTTCTTCACCATGGGCCTGGATTCTGCTTTGAGGGCCCTGATCTGGTCCAGATTCCGTCCCAAACGCAACATTCGCTTGCATCAAGTGATGGACGTCGAGGCGGAGTTCGAGTACCGGCCGTATCGCAACGGAGGGATCAAACTGTTGCAGCCCTTTGGGGTTATGGTGGCGGAGGGTACATAGAAGAGTACCGCCATCTGGCTCCATCTCTCATCGAAGGGGAGGGCGTTCATGGTGATTATTCACCCGGCGTACCTGATCGGCTTGATCAGGGATTATGGGAGCAGTTTCCCAACCTACAATCCGCAGCGCGTCCTCTGGCAGTTCGGCTATGAACAAATTGCCCCTCCCTACGACATGGAGTTCAAGCCAATTGTGTCAGCAAATGTAAAGGTCATTGGGCAGAGGTTCCTTCGAGTGCACGGCTACCTCGGACTGGTAGCTAAGTTCAAAGCTACCCCTGCCACACCAGAGAGATATGGCAGGGTATCTCCTTGGTGGTTGGACTACTGGCACAAGTCCCTGGTTCGCCTGGACGAGTTCTGCAGGAGCGAACCAGTGCCCTTGAAGATCGATCTCGGAGGGGCCAAGGAGCAGAGATTGAGGAGAAATGACAAGAACCACGCCTTCCGGACTGGGGATGGCCATCCCGTACTCCATGAGATTCCTGTTTATATCGTGATTCAGGATATATATGAGTGGAGGCAAGAAGGTAGTGCTCCTGCAACTGATGAAGCTCCTGAAAAAGCTCCCTTCGTCCAGACCGAGGAGGTGCCCGCTGAGGAGGAGGTGGATGAGGATTACATCCCCATTGGGAACCTTCTTCCCAGGAGAAGCAGGAGCGCAAGAGTGCCCAGACTCCCTCCTATGCCAGGGGTAGCCTCTCTGACTAACATCCTCCTTGAGCACATCCTAGAGGGGATTCGGCCAGCAGGGGAAATCCCCTTTGATGAGGTTGTAGCTCCTGGTCCTGCCCAGGAACAACCTTTTCCTCCGAAGCCACGCGTCCAGGTGAAGTCTACTGCCACCGGGACTCTGAAGGTAAGAATTATGGACTATTTTCCTTCTACCTTGATCTTTCTCTCAGAATTGTCTCTGATTTGTCTACTTAACCTTGTAACAGGCAACTGCTAAAGGAATAGGGAAAGGACCGCAAGCTAGCGATTCCTCCGTCCTATCTCCTACAAAAGGAGTTAAAGGCCAGGGCTCGAGGGTGTTAGCTGGGATCTCATAAGAGGGAGTTGCACCTATAACCAGTAGGGTACTTCAGCCCCCACAAAGGGTTGCTGAAGCTGGGAGTTCCAGAGTTCCTCCCCCACTCTTCGAGGGCTCCTCTTCTAGTAGGTATCCTCCATCCCTCTGTAGAACCAATCAAAAGCTGACAAGAATTTGAATAAGTATATACATATGTAATTTTGATACCGAAAGTAAACTGATCCTTACCTATCCGGTTATCTTACTGTACATCTCGATCACATCTTTACCTGTGGACTCGAAGTGCGTCGTTGCATTATAGCTCTGCAAGGCATTGCAATTGCAGTATGTGATCAGTGAATAGTGAATCAACGAGCCAGTCCTCTCATTGGTGAGGTGGGTCTACTCTAGTATTAAGAGAAGCTTAGGTTTGATTCACTTAAGACTAGAGCACTAAAGGTTTTGCTATCTAACTTCTCACTGAAATCCAAAAATTTGGCTTTTTAATTAGTTTTCTAGAATAAAAATAGACACCAAGTATATAAATTCACAGATACAGATACATATATACATACATATATGAGTGGTACAACTAAACTTATCTGTTAATGTTAACTTGCAAAAATTAAATTATAATTTTTCTACTTACTGAATTTGTGATGCTTGTAGTACAAACCAAATGCCGGAATGTGGTCTCTGGGAAACATCGATGATCCTTGAAACAGAATGATAAGAGAACAGCGAGGGAGGAAAGAAGAAGACTAAAACGGAGCCAATGAATTTAACTAATGAATTCTCTTATTCAACTTGAGTTTACAATCTGAATACTCTGTATTTATAACCAAAGATAGAAGGAGAGAAGCAACAGAAATAACAGAAAGTAAACTAATAGAAGGAGGGAAGTAACAGAAATAACAGAAAGTAAACTAACTATTACATGCATCAATGGAATCATTACATGTGTTGCAGTATATCATCTATTATCTGTAATAGTCCCCCTCAAGATGATGTGTATATATTATGCACATTCATCTTGGATAGAAGAACTTCAAATGACTTGGAACCCAAAGGTTTGGACATTAAATCTGCAACCTGATGAACAGAGGACACATGCAAAGTAGTGATCAGACCCTCTTGTAATTTCTCGCGCACCAAATGGCAGTCTATTTCAATATGTTTAGTGCGTTCATGGTAGACTGGATTGGCTGCTATGTGAAGAGCTGAATGGTTATCACAGAATAAGAGAGCTGGTTGAGTATGCTGTTGATGCAAATCAACAAGTAAGGGTTTTATCCAGATTATTTCACAAACTGTGAATGCCATTGATCTATATTCAGCCTCTGCTGAAGATCTTGATATTGTATGTTGCTTCTTAGACTTCCACGATACAAGAGAATCCCCAATAAAAATACAATAGCCACTTATTGATCTGCGAGTATCCGGGCAGCTAGCCCAGTCTGAATCCGAAAAGGCTTTGATGTGAACCTTTTATGAAGCTGGGAAAAATAATCCTTGTCCAGGAGCAGATTTGAGATATCTCAAGATTCTCATAGTAGCTTGTAAATGGGGCATTCGAGGGTTATCTAAGAATTGACTAAGATGGTGTACTGCAAATGTAATGTCGGGTCTGGTGTGAGTCAAATACAATAACCTGCCA
>JAUPMG010123230.1:0-11698 GCA_031762675.1 Pachysandra terminalis | reverse complement strand
ATGCTGCGAGCATGTGCTTTGGATTTTGGAGGCAGTTGGGGAGAACATCTACCTTTGGTAGAATTCTCTTACAACAACAGTTATCACTCGAGCATTGGTATGGCTCCTTTCGAGGCGTTGTACAGTAGACCTTGTCGATCGCCAGTATGTTGGGCAGAGGTTGGAGAGAGTAGTATTCTTGGACCCAAACTAGTACGAGAGACTACAGCTAAGGTGAAATTGATCAGAGAGAGATTGAGGACAGCACAAAGCAGACATAAAAGTTAGGCAGATAAGAGAAGGAGAGGTCGGGAATTCAATGTGGGTGATCATGTGTTTCTGAAAGTATCACCGATGAAAGATGTAATGAGGTTTGGAAAGAAAGGAAATCTTGCTCCACCGTATGTTGGACCATTCCAAATACTAGAGAAGACTGGAAAGGCGTATAGGGTGGCTCTACCTACGCAGATATCATCCGTATGTAATGTATTCCACGTGCCTATGCTACGGAAGTACGAGCTTGACCCGTCACATATTGTAAATTGGAGTGAATTGTAGCTAAAGGAGGACGTATCTTACGTACAACAACCTATACTGATTCTGGATCGAAAGGAACAGGTCTTGCGTACTAAGACCATTCCCGTGGTAAAAGTTCAGTGGAGTCATCACGACGCGCCTAAAGCTTCTTAAGAATTGGAATCAGAGATTCGGGAGCGGTATCCTCATTTGTTCTCAAATTAAGGAGCGTAATTTCAAGGATGAAATTCTTTTAAGGGGGATATATTGTAATGACCCGAACAATTAAAAAGAATCATTATTTAATTTTCTAGTTTATAGTTGAATTAATACAAGTATAGGGGTATATTTATAATTATCTTATATTGGGAAGGAAAATGTGGTAACTAATGCACTGAGCCGTAGACCTCGTAGCGTGCTATCTCAATTGATGTGCCAGGAGTAGAATTTATATCAGGCTGTAACAGACTTGGGTGTATGATCAGTGGGTCAGTGTGGAGAGAGTTATCAGTTCAGTATGGTTGCCAAACCATCTTTGAAACTTCGCATTATTGCTGGTCAGAGGAATGATCACGAGCTTTAGTTACTAGTAGCCGATGATGGGAAACCAAAGTGGATTGTGCATGCAGATGGACTAATCAGATACATGGGTCGTTTATGTGTGCCAGACGATCAGCAACTGATGAAAGAGATTCTGAAGGAGTCACACAATTCACGGTACTCCATTCATCCAGGGAGTACAAAGATGTACCGTGATCTGAGAGTGAACTTATGGTGGTCTGGGATGAAGAAGGAGATAGCTCAGTTTGTAGCGAGGTGCCTCACTTGTCAGTAGGTAAAGGCCGAGCATCAGAGATCAGCTGGACTATTGCAGCCTCTACGTATAGCTAAGTGGAAGTGGGAGCACATTACTATGGACTTCATTGTGGGTTTGCTCAAGACTCGGGGTACGTTGGACTCGATTTGGGTGATTGTAGACCGACTCACTACGTCAGCCCATTTCTTGCCAGTTAGGACTTCAGCCATAGCGGAGGAAATCACTAGACTTTGTGTGCGGGAGATAGTGCGACTCCACGGTGTGCTAGTCAGCATAGTTTCAGACCGGGGTTCACTGTTCACGTTGAGGTTCTAAGAGAGTTTACATAAGGCCATGGGTACTCTAGTAGACTTCAGTATGGCCTAACATCCTCAGACAGACAGTCAGACTGAAAGGGTGAATCAGGTACTGGAGAACATGTTGGGGGCTTGTGTGATGGACTTTGGCGGTAGTTGGAGAGAACATCTACCTCTGGTGAAATTCTCTTACAACAACAGTTTTCACCCTAGCATTGGTATGGCTCCTTTTGAGGCGTTGTATGGGAGGCCGTGTCGTTCACCAGTCTGCTGGGCAGAAGTTGGCGAGAGCAGTATTCTTGGACCGGATCTCGTCTAAGAGACTACAGCCAAGGTGAAACTAATCAAGGAGAGGTTATTGAAGACCCAAAGTAGACAGAAGAGCTATGTGGATCGAAGGAGGAGAGACCTAGAGTTCTCAGTTAAAGATCAAGTGTTCCTGAAGGTGTCTCCTATGAAGGGTGTAATGCGCTTTGGCAGTAAAATGAAGCTTCCACCGAGGTATGTTGGCCCATTCCAAGTACTTGAGCGCATCAGACGAGTGGCGTACAGATTAACACTACCTACGCAGCTTTCAGCAATACACGATGTGTTCCACGTGTCTTTGTTGTGGAACTATGAGCCCAACCCGTCACAAGTTCTGGATTGGAGTCAGTTGCAGCTACGAAAGGACGAATCATATGTAGATCAACCTATGCGAGTACTGGATCGGAAGGAACAAGTCTTGAGGGCTAAGACCATTCCTTTGCTGAAGATTCAGTGGAGTCATCACGACGAATCTGAAGCTTCGTGGGCACTAGAATCCGAGATTCGAGAACGCTACCCTCAGCTGTTCATAGATTAAGGTATGCAATTTCGGGGACGAAATTCTTTTAAAGGGGGTAGGTTGTAATGACCTAAACTCACTAAGAGGATTCTCTCTCTTTAATTATTTCATTTAATTTAATGTTTATATTTCATGAGCTTATATAGTTGTTTAATTAATTGAACATAAGGGGTAAATTAAATATCTAAGTGTTAATTGGGGTCCATGTGTTATTTAAGAAACCTTAGGGTTAAGTGTGTAAGGGAAACTTAGAAGACCAAATTCAAACACACGAACTGTGTGTTGAAGAGGTCTTGTAGTCGTGTCTCTTTGTGGGGTGAGAGTGGGAGAGAATAGAGGGAATGACTCCCTATATCTCTAACTCACACTGTAGAATTAAAGAAGAGCTTTGTGTTTGAAAACTAAGAGAAACTGAGAAACAGAGAAAGTGAGAGAGAGTCTAAGCCTATCCATTCTTGCAGAAGAAAGGAGAAGAAGGAATTCAGGAGGAGAAGGAAAGAAGTTGCACATTACCTGCTAGTTTTCCTACCAAATTTATCTAGAAATCAATGTAGGTTACCTATCCTGATTAATTCCATTATATGCCATGATTGTGTTAGAATTTATGAGAAATAATGTATCTTTACCATGTGATTGAAGTTTCAATGTTTTTCACATGAATTGTTGTTTTCCAGTGAGTAAATGTATTTGGTTTTCATCCTAAGATGTTAGGAATGATGTATGTGTGATAGACTTGAATTATCATGCAAAATGACTTAGTAAAGAACCACGAACGAACTATCTGCGATCATCGATAGACGTGTTGGTACACCGACTAGTCTACCTACGTATCGTGAAATAAATATGTTGAGTTCATTGGTGGGCATTGGTACACCGACCATGCCACCGATAGGGAATCCCTATTACCCTTCGGTAGGCAACGGCACACCGATCGCCCTACCGACGGTAAGAAAGGAAGTGTTGACTTCAGTTGATCGGTAGGCGTCAATACACCGATGGCCCTACCGACAGAAGAATTATGAGAGTACTGGTACCCATCGGTACACCGATGAGGGTACCGACAAATTGATAATTTGGAGACATTAGGAGGGTTTGGATGGTCAGACTTGTCCGGGCTTTTATGGAGTGATTATAGGGATCAATGGAAGGTCATGGGCATGTGTTCCATTGGCGTGTTATGCCTCGAGGCTTTTCACTTGAGCTGACTTACTGAACACACGCCTTCCATTGGTCTTCAGCTTAGATTATAAATGATGGGCTCTAACGGATAATCTAAGTGTATGGGTGCTTAGTTAGTGTCCGAGGGATCTTATCATTTATAGATTCTGAGTGTCGGATTGTGGAGATCTGAGATTGAGTTCAAACGTTAGGATGTGAATGATGGAATCCAATGGATTATCCGCGTGTATGAGCGTGTAGATAGCGTCCAATAGAGACTATCATTTGGGACTTATGAGTTAATAATGCATTCATACTGTGTTCATGTAGAGTGTTAAGTGTGCCCGGAAGGTGGAAAATATAAGGTTGTCTATACCTGTAGGTTGTAAGTCCTACGAAATAAGTTATGGGGTCATAGTTGATTCCATAAGGTCGACTGGACCTTTAGTACTGTACACTCATAAAATCAGTACATGGTGGCCTTCGTACCATGGGTTAGCACCCGGAACGAAGAGAGGGGCAGCCGGTTGTTCATGGTGACTTCGGTCCCAAAACCTTCGTGTGTTATGGAAGCTGCAATGAGGGACACTTAGCATGAAACATTAGCACTAGACATTTCATAACATATCATTGTATTCATTGTTTGAGCACTCACTAGCGCATCTGTTTGACATACTCTCATCATAATAATGTCGCATTAAAATTATCTTGCCTTGTGTCTTTGAATCAGTTATGATATATAATGTTGAGTTGAATGGGTCGTGCTTACTGGGCATTCAAGGCTCACGTAGCTTTCATATTGCAGGTTGATCTAGCTGTGTGGAGGTCGAGGGCCATTTGTTGGAATGAACCAATTATTTGCATTTATTCGTTTTACTTTTGCACGAACCATGTTTGGAAACTAGAATTGAGATGTAATAGGGCTCTTCTGAAGCCGTTTGATGGATCGTGACTTATTGACTTTTATTACTTGCTTCCGCGACTCTGTTTGGTGAATAAATCAATTTTTATTTCATCCTTCTCTTGGTTATGATATGAAATCCGCGGTCTAGAAATGCATTCCGAAGGTCGCATCTTGAGATCCGTGCCACACTGCATGGAATCTAGGGCGTGACATCTATCTTGTCTGGACTGATCCCTCGGATGCGAAGTCCGATCAAGGTCCCACTCTATATGACGAGCTCACTCAAGAACCTCAGAATAGGTCCTGAGTCTAAGCGGTACAACCTTAGACTGTATAGCTAGTCTTAATCCCTCCTCAAACTTAGCGGCCTTATCTGCTTCATCCGCAATCATATGTGGCACAAACCTCGACGTCATAGCAAATCGAGCCTCGTACTATGCAACTGTATTCGAGCCCTACTCCAATCTCTTAAACTCGTAAGCCATCTGACGCTTCTAGCTACTCGGAAGGTACGTCTCTAGAAACTAACACCGTAACGCATCCCATGACATCACTACATCCAAATTCCTCACCACCATATCCCATTAGTGGAGTGCCTCACCCTTCAACATAAACGTGGCCAAAGACATTCTCTGGTCGTCAGGACATCCCAAAGTCCTAAACACTCTCACAACTTCCAGTAACCAATTCTGAGCTTGGTGCGACTCACCCAGACCTTCAAAAGTTGGCAGAGTAAGCTTATTGAACTTTTCCAACCACACAATTGAAGTCCCAACAACATCCCTCCATTCAGCACTAGCCTGCCTCTCTATACGATCTCACTATAAGGCCGCCATGTCACCAAGAATTTGGTACACACCGGCTAACTGTGGATCAGTATCGACTCTGGCCCCAGACAAAGATCCTTCTCCTATAACTATTCTTCTCCTTCCAACCATCTGCATACCCAAAGGAAAATATTAAATGATCTAATCCATCTCGTTATTTTTGATTGTTTATATAGATAGATAATCATTCAAACAGAAATCAAACAAGTTATCATGTAACAATTAGCAAACAATTCCTAGTTCAAGTTTCTATGTTTCTTCTTCCTAACTTTAGATTTCTATGCGATTGCTAAGTTCACTAGTCTTCTAACCCTAGAAAAACTTAGACAACTTAGGCAAACAATCCTGAGCTGTGATACCAATCTGTCACACCTCAAAACCGTGGCACAAATTCCATTGCAGGCAGCACGGATCTCGAGGTGAGACCTTCGGGTTCCAACCAAGGAACACGGATACCAACGTAACTCACGACTAAAGTCAATGAATTAATAACATAAAAACTTTATTACATAAATTAGAGGGAGAAAGTTCCAATCTTAAACTTAATGACTTCAGAAGAGTCACTAATCACAACATAAAATAAAACAAAATCTGAACATTCATAATTCAATTACATCCCAGATGATCCATGAAATAATCAACATAATAGTTCTGAAAACTGTAATAAGACTAAAAATAGCATCGTGTCCACTTCCTTTCCCGTCATCTATCAACTTGCAACATTAAAGGTTGTGTGAGCTTGGAATGTCCACTAAGTAACTTAACTGTCAACAATCCTCATGGAATACTGTTAGTATAATCCAAAATACAACAATTAATATACTGAAGTTAATGAGAGAAATGCATCATAAATAAAGTATATGAATGCTATGCAAGTGATATGAGGATGCAACATCCAAATGTATTAAAATGTTATGCTCACATCAATGAAATACATATGACCAATGCAAGGATAGGACTAAGCTAATGCTTCATGTTAAGTAGCCTTCACCTACTACACTATCAACTTTAGATTTGGGAACTAGGTCACCAGGAATAGCCGGAAACCCCTCTCTTTGTTCAGGGTGTTCACCTCAACCCCGTTCTCATAACCCATGGTATGAAGGCAACCTGAGTAAATTGAATGGGGACCAAGGTATAGTACAACCTCAAAATTTGTACTTTTTCACATACAAAACTCATGGATTATACTACCATTCAGCAATCTTACATACTATCGATCCATGCATATATATACATTAACATCTACATACCATGCCTTTGATTTAATTGATTATTCATGCATTCACAAATCATTCATATAAGATACAAATCTTGCTAAGAATTATAAGCAACATTCAATGAAGTTTATACAGAAAATGTTACTTACCTTCTTTTTGTTCAAGTTTTCGATTGACAAGGTTTTCCTCTTTCTTTTTCTTCTTCTCTTCTTCCTCTCTTCCTTTTCTTCTTCTCCACTGCACTATGATGGCTAGGTTAGTTCTCTAACCTTTTTCCGCTTCTTTTCTCTCACCAATTAGCTCTTCAATTCTGACCTCCAATGAAAAGGAAGGTGAGGGAGAGAAATAAGGAAACTTCCCTTCATTCTCTCACCTTTCTAACCCACGACACCCACAAAGACGACCTTGGTATCTAATCATTCCATTCGAATGCAAGCCCCAATCTAGCTTCTCGTCATCTGCTGCCAGAAACTAAAGCTCCTGATCAGATTTCTGACCAGTCGCAATACGATTCTCCATAAAAGGCCTAGCAACTAAACTAAAAAGAAAGCTTCTCCTCTGCTGATCCACTGACCGTACCCCAAGGTCTGATATGGTGTCGAGTAGACTCCACTCCTGACGCATCAATTGAGTAACATTCCTCGTGGTTTATGACTAAATGCATCTTCTACAACATTTGCCTTCCCAGGATTATAGTGAAGGGTAGAGATGTAATTGTTTACCAACTCCAACTATCTCCTTTGGCGCTTGTTCAGATCCTTCAGAGTAAAGAAATACTTCAGACTCTTATGGTCCAAAAATAACTCAAACTCCTCTCCATACAGATAGTGCCACAGCTTCAAGGCAAACAATACTGCAACCACTCAAGATCATGAGTGGGATAGTTACAGTTATGCGTCTTAAGTTGTTGTGATGCATGTGCGACAACTCATCCGTCCTACATGAGATCTGCACCCAAACCTCGCAATGATACATCCGTGTATACTTCGATTTTCTGATCACTGATAGGAATCACCAATACTGGCGCAGAAGTCAATAGTCTCTTTAGCTCCTCAAATGCCAACTCACACTGCTTATCCCAATCAAATCTAATATATGTTCTGGTCAAACGGGTCAATGGTGCTACAATCTTAGAGAATCCCTCTATGAAACTTGTAATCTCCGATAATAGCCCACTAAACTAAGGAAACTTCTAATCTCCGATGTATTCTTCGGTCGCTCCCAACGAAGAATTGCATCCACCTTCGCTGAATCCACAGAATTACCGCTCCTGGAAACCACATGACCAAGGAATCTTATCTCATCCTTCCAGAAATCGCACTTCTCGAGCTTAGCATAAAACTGGTGGTCAGGAAGTGTCTGTAATACAATCCTAAGGTGCTCCTCATGCTTCTCTCTGGACCTTAAGTAAATTAGAATATCATCCACAAAGATGACAACAAACTTATCTAAATAAGGTTTAAACACCCTATGCATCAAATCCATGAAAGTTGAAGGCGCATTTGTCAACCCAAATGGCATCACCAAAAACTTGTAATGTCCATAATGAGTGCAAAATGCCATCTTCTGGATATCCTCATCCTTAATCCTCAGCTGGTGGTATCCCGATCTCAAATCAATCTTCGAAAAGAATTAGGCCCCTCTCAACTGATCAAACAAGTCGTCAATCCTAGGCAGAGGGTACTTGTTCTTTACACTCACTCGGTTCAGCTGCCTACAATCAACACAATGACGAAGAGACCCATCCTTCTTCTTCGCAAACAACACAGGTGCGCCCCACGGAGATGTACTCAGACTGAAGAAACCAAGTTTAATCAATCCGTCTAATTGCTCCTTCAACTCTTGTAACTCTGTCAGAGCCTTCTGATAAGTCGCCAGAGATATAGGAGATGTGCCCGACACCAACACTATGCAGAAGTCTAACTCCCTTCTAGGTGGAAAACTCGAAATCTCCTTGAATAATGCACTGTAATCCCGAACTATGAGAATCTCTTCCAAGGACATTCTTTCCCACATCTGTTGCACGCAGAAAATCCATTTGGTGAGCATCTTTCTGATTCCCAAGGAAATTCAGACGTCTATCTTCAAGAAGAGCAAACACTACAGACTTCTCGAAACAATTCACCTTGGTATGATAAGCAGTGAGCCAATCCATACCAAGAATCACGTCGAAGTTTGTCATGTCCAACACTAAAAGGTCAGCCTCCAAATTTAGGTCACCTACTCTCACCACGCAATTACAACACACTCGATGTCGAGTAGCGATCCCTCCCACTGGATTGACCATACACAAAGGACTCTACAAACAACTGGGTTGTAGCCCAAGAACAACATAAAACTATTGGGTATGAGTGAATGTGATGCTCCCGAATTGAATAAAATATGGGCTGGATTATGGAAGATGTGAAGAGTACCTTCCACCACTGCGTTCCACACACGATCGTCTCTAGGAGTTGAAGTCTTTGCCATGGCGATAGCCCTGCCTCTCTGAACTGGCTGAGGTGGAACTGGTCTATGGCCATCAGTCCTTGCTGGCTCTCTGCACTGCCTCTGCATGTGACCCTTCTTACGGCAGTTGAAACACACTATCTCATGTCTTTGGAACTGCTGCTGCTGCAGTTTTATTGGTTGTCTCGGTGCATAATGTACAAGAAGTTCTGTTGCATTTATTGATGGTGTCCTATCCAGTCGAGCATCATTCCTTTGTCATCTATCAGTAGTCTGCCTCTACTGGTAAGGCTGATATCGGCCTCTATCTTGTCTGAACTAATCCCTCTACTGTGAATTCCAATCAAGGTCCCGCTCTATATGACGAGCTTATTCAAGAACCTCAGAGTAGGTCTTGAGTCTAAGCAGTACAACCTTAGACCGTATAGCTGGTCTCAATCCCTCCTCAGACTTAGCGGCCTTATCCGCTTCATCTGCAATCATATGGGGCGGAAACCTTCACATCATAGAAAATCGAACCTCGTACTGGGCAACTATATTCGAGCCCTACTCCAATCTCATAAACTCGGAAGCCATCTAACGCCTGTAGCTACTCGGAAGTTATGTCTCTAGGAACTGACACCGGAACGCATCCCATGACATCGCTGCATCCAAATTCCTCTCCACCTTAACCCACAAGTGGAGTGCCTTTCCCTTCAACATAAATGTGTCCAAAGACACTCTCTGGTCGTTAGGACATCCCATAGTTCTGAACACTCTCTCAACGCCCAATAACCAATCATGGGCTTGGTGCATATCGCCCAGACTTCCAAAAGTTGGCGAAGTAAGATTCTTGAAATTTTCCAGCCACACAATTGAAGTCCCAACAACGTCCCTCCATTCAGCCCTAGCCTGCCTCTCCATCTGATTACGCTGTAAGGCCGCCATGTCACCAAGAATTTGGTACACACCGGCTAACTGTGGATCAATATTGGCTCTGGCCCCAAACGAAGATCCTTTTCCTATGGCTATTCTTGTCCTTCCAGCCATCTACATACCCAAAGGAAAATATTAAATGATCTAATCTACCTCCTTATTTACTATTGTTTATATAAACAAATAATCATTGAAACAGCAATCAAGCATGTTATCACGCAACAATCAGAAAACAATTCCTAGTTCAAGTTCTTATGTTTCTCCTTCCAAACTTCAGATTTCTATGTGATTGCTAAGGTCACTAGTCTTCTAACCCTAGACAAACTTAGATAACTTAGGCAAAACATCCTAAGCTATGATTCCAATCTATCACGCCCCAAAACCGTGGTACAAATCCCAATGCGAGTGGCATGGATCTCGAGGTGAGACCTTGTTCCAACCAAGGAATGCGGATACCAATGTAACTCATGACTAAAGTTAATGAATTAATAACATAAAACTTTATTACATAAATCAGAGTGCGGAAGTTCCAATCTTAAACTTAATGACTTCAGAAGAGTCAGTAATCACAACATAAAATCAAACAAAATATGAACATGCATAATTCAATTACATCCCAGATGATCCATGAAAGAATCAACATAATAGATCTGAAAACCGTAACAAGATTAAAAATAGCATCATGTCCACTTCCTTTCCCTTCATATATCAACGTGCAACATTAAAAGTTGTGTGAGCTTGGAATGCCCAGTAACTTAACTGTAACCAATCCTCATGGAATATTGTTAGTATAATCCAAAATACAACAATTAATATAATGAAGTTAATAAGAGAAATGCATCATAAATAAAGTATATGAATGCTATGCAAGTGATATGAGGATGCGACATCCAAATGTATTAACATGCTATGGTCACATCAATGAAATACAAATGACCAATGCAATGGTATGACTAAGCTAATGCTTCATGTTAAGTAACCTTCACCCTACTTCGCAATCATCTTTAGATTCGGGAACTAGGTCACCAGGAGTAGCTGGATACCCCTATCTTTGTTCGGGGTGTTCACCTGAACCCCGTTCTCATAACCCATGGTACGAAGGCAACCTGATTGAATTTAATGGGGATTTCAACCCATGGTATAGTATAACCTCATAAGTAACCTGACTAAATTTAATGGGGATTTTAACCCAAGGTACAGTACAATCTTAAAGCTAACCTTTCATTAAGAACCTCATATTTTACCGCGAAGGCCTAACAATCACATAAAGCTAGCATTCATGTATCAAGTACCATATCCAACTGTTATCACGTACACCGTAGAATTCCAGTAATAACCCCCTTCAGAAGCTATTTGTTCATACACACGAATAATCTACCGGAACCCATCACGAGTATCCTATCCATAAGTAACCATATCATATTCAATCATAAATGTCTTAGCAAAATCAATTTTATACCAAATATTATACACCCATTTCGCACAAAAACCAGCACCACATACAACCCCAAAATACCAAAACGAAGGTGTCCACAAAGTTTGGACCTTATTCGAGCTCGGTAGGTGGCTCAGTAGCACCAAGGTATCTGCCAAGGAGCTCGGTAAGTTGGCTTGGTACCTACCAAATGGGTGTATGCAGGTTTTAATATATATATATATATATATATATACATATATATATATATATATATGTATATATATATATGTATATATATGTATATATATATATATATGTATATATATACATATATATACATATATATATGTATATATATATATATGTGTGTGTGTG
>JAUPMG010123219.1:0-11698 GCA_031762675.1 Pachysandra terminalis | reverse complement strand
CACTATATATATATATATATATATATATATATATATATATATTTTCATGACGTATCAAAAAAAAAAAAAAAAAGAGCACAGACATACCAAAAATCACTGATGAAACCATCCACACACAGCAGAAACACACATTCCCGAGCAAACACCAAGCTACACGCATACCCAAGCAAACACCAAGCCACACACATACCCAAGCAAACACCAAGCCACACACACACGCCCACCCAGAAAAAGAAATTCCTGTCACTGGAAAACCCAGCAGAGCAGTAACCCTCGAAAAACATCAGCTCCCAGGAGAAGTGGAACCGAACAGAGCACCACCCCAACACAAACAGCTCCAGAGATGCACAACATCAGAGTTGTACAGGAAAGAAGAACAAGCAAGAGGAGTGGGGAAGCAGGCACCCACCCATTCCAATGAAGTAGATTACATAGAGGTCAAAAGAGAATGCTGGGGGAAAGAGGAAACAAAGGATCCAAAAGAAGGATCTAACCCAGCAACGAGAAGTGTCACAAAAAAATACACACACATAGGAAGAGGGAGAGGGTAGCACAAGGTAGCCACCCACTAGTCAGTCACCAAAACTCACACAAGCATTGACGCACACACACGCGCACACACACACACACACACACCAAACTCACCCACGCACACCAAACACACATAAACCCCACCAAATACCCAGCGCACGTCCACACGAGATACAAACTATCTTCTTTGGTACTTAGTACCAGAGGCATCCTTATCGAGGATGGTCGTCAACTCAACTGTTATCTGACTATCAACCATAACAGTAGAGCTGCCCAGAGAGTCAGCAAAAGAGGCTAAGTAATCAGCTGCTTGATTAATCTCCCTATATATGTGCATTACTTTCCACTGTTGCATCCTCTTAAGAAGTTCGTGTATGGAGTATACCAGCTCTTTGAACTCCCAAGGAGCAGCCTCAATTTGATTATTTATGAGTGGCACAGCACACCTAGATCAGAAGCAATGATGATATGTGTTAACGAAGTTTCCATGGCCAAAGTCGGACCAATGAACACAACATCCAATTCATGATACAGAACACTAACAGGATTTTTAGCTACAGCAAAAGCTTTAGGCAGTGACCTTGATGATTTCTAATGATTCCCCCAGAACCACCTCTCTCATTTCTCATCGACCCACCCATCAGTCTTTAGGGCATACCAACCACAAGGTGGTGGACCCCAACTCCAAAATTGGGGAACCTCATGGAAATATTCAGCATTAATGCCACAATTGTTTAGAAAAACTCTGTTTTTGTCCGAGTCAGACACATTTTTATTCTGCCCCACTTTTAGGTGTATATCTCTCAAAATCTGATGACTGATCAAAGTATTAGGATAATACTCGTTCTTGAATTTCCTGGAGTTTCTTTCAATCCAAATATAGTAAACACAGGCAGCCAATGCAAGTCTTTTGATTCTATCAGAAAGGCCATTACCTGAGAAACTGTTTAACTCTGAAACTATTTAAATATTAACTATGAAGATGTTTAACTATTCTGCAAACTAAAAAAAAAAGAATGAAAAAGATTGAAATTATGATTTAAGCATATAACTATTATATTATTGTAAATAATGACAATTTTAAAAATAAAAAAAATATGGAAAAAAAATATTGCAGTTTGTTGGCATCTTTCTTCTACTTTGATGTATTATTTTATGACAATGATGAGTTTGTTGAGTTTATTTACAGTCTTGTACCTTTTTTTTTTTTCGATAAATAACTAGGGGATAACATTAATAGAAGTAAAAGATAAGAAGATACAGATATAAGTTCGGCATAAAAATAGATAGAAAACAGGCGATAAGATGGGCACCAAAAGCAAAACAAGCAGAAAAAGATAGTGAACACAAAAACCAGAAAACAGCTCCTAAAGGTAGACAGAGGCCAAACAGACCCCTAACCCACCAATAGAGACAAAAAAAGGCGGAAAAGCCAGAACCCGTACTACATCAACCTCCGTCGTCCATCATCTCTGCTGTCAGAACACCCACAAACATGTCCAATCTGGCGGCTCCATCTCTAGCTAAAGGATCAGCCGTGCCGTTACCCCCTCTAAGGGTGTGTACAAATGAAGCTTGAACCGAACTACCGAGCTGTCTGGCCAACCTAACCAGATGGATGAATCTCCAAGGACATCGGACTGACCTAGACATCCAAGAAATCATAGACACTAAGTCTCCCTCGATCACCACCTGCCTACAACCCATCCAACCATAGTGTAAAGGATCGTCCAATCCCGGTCTGGATCGGACGATCCAACTCGGGATCGGACAGGGACGATCCTCGATCCGAAACCGATCCCAAAAGACCTTAAAATACATTGACTCGGTCCGATCCCAATACAACTTGGGGGATCTGGAAGATCCTTCTCGGGATCGGCGAGTTTAATCGTTCGATCCAAGACGATCCAGCAAAAAAATCTTAATTTTGTGGATCGGTTTGGATCGTTCGATCCATGGTTGGATTGGTGATCCAACTCGGGATCGGACCCGGGACGATACCTGATCTGAAACCGAGTTTAAACACTATGATCCAAACTACCTCCCTGACTCCAGTAAGGAGAGCCAACAGCTTAGTCTTCGAAGAATCACCAATCCCCACCAGCCCCGAAAAAGCATGAATAACTTGCCCACCATGATCTCTGAATACTCTGCAATGCTTGAGATCCCCGGATTGCCCAAGGAAGAACTGTCAAAATTCATTTTGACGATCCCAGCAGGAGGTGGCAGCCCCTGAGTCACAATCTGAAACACCTGTGGAGATGTTCTTGCCACCTCAGACCATCCCACCAATAAACCGGTCGCAGAAATCCCTCTAAAAGCCTGAAGAACAACCATCCACGAACTAACCAGGTATACAATAGCATCAATAATCGAATTTGTCGATCGACTCCTGTCCTAAAAGACTCTCATGTTCCTCTCCCCTACAGAACCCAGATTGCATACCACACCCCCTGATACATCAATCGGCCCCTCTCCTCAAGATCTGGGAAGCTCCACTGTACTAGTAGCTCACCACCTCCTCTGACAGCACCCACCAAACACCCAAATGATATAAGAAGAATGACCAAACCTACCTAGCCACTGAGCAATGAATGAATAGGTGGTCGACTGACTTCCCTTCCATTCTACACATTAAGTACATGTGAGGCGATAACCCGCAAGACGACCATCTCCTTTACATGTGATCACAAGTGTTATTCTTATGCAACAAAGCAGTCCACACAAAAGCCTCGACTCTGGGAGGGATAAAAGGTCTCCAAACTCGGCGATGAGGAAAGGAGGAAGAATCCGAACGAGGCCGAATAACTGAGAAAAAGGAATTCACGGAGAAGACACCACTACTAGGACTCCAAATCCTACGATCGCTGCATCTGGACCCAATAAAGACATCACCCAGATCATCGAAGAGAACCCAAGTTCAATCAACTAAGGGGGACACAGATCCCACTGGAATGAAAGGTTCCAAACTAGACCAAAACTCGACCACGAAAGGACTCGGAAACAAGAGTATCCCGAGCAGTGACCACTCTAAACAGACGGGAAAACGGATAATGCTCTTGCAAAGCAGAGTAATCTGAATGTTTCTGAAATGGTTGATGCAGATTCTGAGTTGGGTGTCAAAGAACAACTTAGATCAGGGTGATGTTATTGAATCTATCATCACTCAACAGGCACACGGAGATAAGGATGTGAATTGTAATGAGAATGTTAGCTCAATAAATCCTATTCTAAGGCCCTCTATGGTAGGTTCTTCTGGCTCAGGTGGGGGTGTTCTTAAGGATGTCACAATTGTAAATTCTGCGGTGGAATGTACGAATGGTTTTGGAATTCTTAAGGAAGATATTAATTTTGATTATATAATGTTGGCAGAGAATAGAGAATCTGTATCTATTCTTGAATCTGAAAATGCTACTGGTAAGCAGAGTATGCTGAATGATTCTGTTATGGTTGTTACTGATTCCGAGATGGTGTCTAAGGAAAATAAGGGTAAGAATGATGTGAATAAATCATCAAACCCTATTCTAAGGTCTTCAATGGGGGGACCTTCAAGTTCAGCTGGGGGTGTCTTCAAGGAGGTTACTAATGTAAAATCTGATGTGGAGTGTACAAATGGATTTGGAGTTATTAAGGAAGATATAAGATCTGATTATGCATGGTTGGAAACTGCACCAAGTGATTCACAGAAATCTAAGAAGCAAGAAAAGAAAAGGAATAAAAAGAAGAATGCTGCTAATAATCATATTGAGAATAAGGTGAACCCTATGGAAGGGTTGGTAGTTAATGTCACTAGGGTTTCCCTTCGGCATAGAACTGAATGATCAAAGTTGGTATTTGGAATGTGAGGGGTCTCAATGACTCCATAAAGCAAAGGGAGGTTAGAGATTTCATTCGTACTAAGAAAGTGAGTATTATGGGTTTGGTTGAGACTAAGGTAAGGAGTGTTAAACTCTATTAGTATTGCTCTTGCCGTGGCTCCTAATTGGTCTCATCAATTCAATTATTTTGATTTTACTAGAGGAAGGATTTGGGTGCTGTGGAATCAGTTGGAGACAAGTGTTGTTGTTCTAAGCAAGAGTGATCAGATTATCCATACTGAAGTTACTCATATCAGTTCAGTTGATACTTTCCTGATATCTTTTGTTTATGGATGTAATGAAACACTGAGACCTTGTTCAGTCCAACCTGCCTTAGATTGTGTTTGGTGATTTTAATATTGTAAGATTTTCTGATGAAAAAAGAGGTGGTAATCCTTTTAATGCTAGTGCTGCTCACGAGTTTAATGATGCCATCAACAGGAATGATTTAATGGATTTAAAGACTAAGGGTTGTTTCTTCACATGGTCTAATAAGTCTATGGGTGATGTTAATATTCAATTGAGAATTGATAGGTTTATGGTTAATCATGCTTGGATCAGTAAATACAATGCATCTGAGGTAGAATACTTGGCCCCGGGTGTGTCAGATCATGCTGCTGCTTTAGTGACTATTCTTGATGATGGGGTGAAAATTAAAGTCCCTTTCAAGTTCTTTAACTTTTGGTTTGTTAGTGGTTCTGGGAGTTGGTGGATGCCAAACGTTTTGGCTCTGTGTTGGTGTTGTCTGTTTTGTTTTCACCTCTTGTGGAAACCCTATACTCTCTCATCTCTCTTTTTATAAAGTCTTTCATTATTCATCAAAAAAAAAAGTTGTTTAACTTTTGGTCTTAAGAGCAGGGATTTATTAACATTGTGAAGGAGGTATGGCAGGAGAATATTCTAGGCACTGATCAGTTTATTTTGACCTGAAAGCTTAAGTTGATGAAGGAAAAACTTAAATTGTGGAGCAAAACCTTGTATTCAGATCTGGAAAATCAACTCTATTTTGCCAAAAAGGAATTGACCTCTATTCAGGAGGCTAATTTGAGCTTTTCCTCTGGGATTTCGCTTGTTGATGAGAAAGAGGTTAGTATCAAGTTTAAAGATTTGTTGGACAAGCTTGAAGCTCAAACTAGACAAAAATCTAGGATTCAATGGCTTTCACTTGGTGATAATATCACTTCTTTTTTTCATAAATCCATGATGGGACATAGAGCTAGAAACAAAATTTCTTCTATCCAAGATGCTCAAGGGGTAAGTATTTGTCATCCTAAATTGATAGAAAATGAGTTCCTATCTTCTTATAAATCTTTGCTTGGATCTGAAGGTAGTGTTTACCAGCCTATAGGGTTGAGTGTTCTGCATGATGAGATTTCTGATGAGCAGGGGGGTATGCTGTGTGCTGATGTTACTGCTAAAGAGATTACTAAGACTTTATTCAGTTTTCCAGGATAAAGCTCTTGGGCCTAATGATTTTTAAAAAGACTTGGGATATTACTGGGCCTGATTTTGTCAAGGCTGTAAAAGAATTTTTTGTTAAAAGTCGTATCCTTAAAGAGGTCAATCATACCATCATTTCCCTAGTGCCTAAGAAGGAGGTGGTTACCAGGGTTGAAGATTTTAGACCTATCTCTTGTTGTAACACCACCTATATGTGTATTGCAAAGATTATTTCGAATAGACTCAAGGAAGTACTGAATTCTCTCTTGTTGGGGAATACCAATCAGCTTTCATACCTGGCTGGAGGATAAGTGATAATATATTACTGGTGCATGAGCTCATGCATGATTACCATCTTCAGAGAGATATTCCTAGATGTGCTATTAAAATTGACTTTAAGAAGGCTTATGACATTGTTAAATGGGATCTTGTTATTGACATGTTGAAGTTATGGAAAATTTCCTAACAAGTTTATTGATTGGTTTTATCAGTGTATTAATCTCAATGGTGGCCTTGTGGGTTTTTTTAAAGAGAAGAAAGGTTTGAGACAAGGTGATCCGCTGTCCCCATATCTGCTTGTTTTGGTTATGGAGGTGTTGGCTAGATATATCAAAGTGAAGACAGTGGATAGTGGCTCCTCTATGTGATAATCTTGGTATATCTATGATAAGTTTTGTGTACGACCTGTTTGTTTTCTCTCGTGCTGATAGTATCTTAATTTTTTGTATCAAGAAGACTCTTGAATGGTTTCATAAGTTATCGGGTCTCCAGGAAAATCTGTCCAAAAGCCAAATATTCTTTGCAGGGACTGATTGTTCTACTAAATCTGATCTAATCAACAGTTTGGGTTTTAATGAAGGTGTACTTCCTATCCGGTATCTTGGCGTTCCTTTGATTACCTCCCAATTGTATGTGAAGGATTGCTACCCTATTATTGAGAAGATTGATAGAAGACTTAAGGGTTGGAAGGAAAGAAGTCTGTCTTTTGCTGGTAGATTGGAGCTTATTAAGTCAGTTCTATTTATTATCACTACATTCTGGATGTCTATTTTTACTCTTCCTAAGAAGGTGATTCAGTTGCTAAATAGAATGTGCTCTCAATTCCTTTGGGCTGGTGCTGAACAGAAAAGGAAAATCCATCCTATTTCGTGGGCTAGAGTCTGTAGCCGAAAGCATGAAGGTGGCTTGGGTGTTATTAACCTTGAATGTTGGAACAAAGCTGCTATACTGAGGTTTATTTGGTTGATTCTAGGTAAAGAGAAGTCTATTTGGGTTTCTTGGATTTGGCTTCATCTTATAAAGGATAGAAACTTCTGGTCTATACGGATCCCTAGGAGGTGCTCTTGGAGTTGGAGAAAGATATTGGAGATTAGGCATATTGCTTGTAAGTTGGTTACCACCCAAATTGCTAATGGGGAAGACACTTGGGGTGGGACAGTTCGCTACCATCGGGTCCTCTTCTTAAGCACCTATCTTGTAGACAGATTTATCAAGCGGGCATGTCTATTAATGATAAAGTTAAAGATTTGATTTGCAATGGGACTTGGAAAGATTTTTCTGATAACCCCTCTCTTCATATATTGTGGTCTCAACTTAATCAAATTCCCATAAGAAGGAATTATGCTAGGGATAGGATTATTTGGAAGCCCTCATCTGGAAAATTTAATATTGGAGGTACTTGGAGGTGTATTAGGATTTCTCTTCACAAAGTGCATTGGAATAACATAGTGTGGCTCAAGAACAACTATCAAAGACATTCCTTCATTGCTTGGATGTCTGTCCAAATGAAGCTTTCTACTAAAGATAGATTGGGTAAACATGGTATCATTACTGATACTAAATGTGTTCTCTGTAGGACTCGTGAGGAGTCACAAAATCACTTATTTTTTGAATATGAATTTTCTCAGAAGATCTGGAAAAGTATTCTTGGTAAATGTTGCTTGAACAGAGTTAGTCTTCCTTGGCTTGAAGAGATTGAATTTTGTTCCTCTCACTTTGTTGGTGTTGGATTTAAAAGTTGGATCAAGAAGTTTCCCTTTTGTGCATCTATTTACCATATTTGGAAAGAAAGAAATCAACGTATTTTTAAGAATAACTACTCTCCTGTTCAGAATATCTTGGTTGTAGATTCTGCTGCTACAAGAGAGCTAAGTAATAGATGGGATCTTTCTTTAAACTACTGTCAACAGTCATTAGATGTGGTTGATGGTTTGTTTTGGATTCGTTAGAGTGTTGTGATGTTTGTTTAGGATGGTAGCTACTGTTTTTTGTTAAGGGTATTTGCTGGATTTGTGTGTGGTGCCCTGTCCTGAGTAGGGATGTTATTTAGGATCTGGTGGATATATGTGATATGATGTGCTCTGTTTAGGGCCTCTCTTTGGGTTGGTTTAATGCCATTGATACATATGGCTGTGGTGGCTGTTGGTATTTTTTTTGGAGGCCCAATTTATGGATGACTAAGATTCTGTTCTGATGGTGTGCTACTGTTGTCCTGGGGTATATGTTGAATGGATCTTCAATTTGCTGGGGTTTGTTGCTATGGGTACTTATTGTACTGCTTAATGTGGAGCTGTTGTATGGAAGGTGCTGTAAAGACTTCTGCAAGATAAGAGAGGAGAAGAAAAGGAATGGTTCTGGGGGATGATACTGGGTTTTGAGTTGATGATCAAGTAGCAGGGGCAGTTGTTCCATTTGATGGTTTTGCTGGGTGTAGGGGGTTTCTTTGGAGATGGTACTGCTGAGATTTAATTTGCAAGGAGGCATCATACTGTGTTATCATATCATTCTGAGTTGCTGAGATACTCTGTATGGAGAATTATGTCAGTAAGGATTTTGGTCTGTTCTGCTGGATCTGCTGCTGCTGAATCTGATGTGCTGAGTTGGGGGTACTGTATTCTTGATGCTCAACCTGCTGGCTGTCTTCCTGGCTTCAGTTGCTGCTGCTATAGCCTGCAGGGTTCAGATAATTGATACTTTTTGGTGATGTGCTGAGTTGGGGTACTGTTTTGCTGATGCTCAACCTGCTGTATCTGTCTTCCTGGCTTTAGTTGCTGCTGCTACAGCCTGCAGGGTTCAGATAATTGATGCTTTGCTGGGCCTGATGGTGTGGCTTGTGTGATTGTTTTGCTGATGATTGCTGTTACACGTGCTGGAGGATCTTTTGTTGACTGGTACTGTTGTATTCTGATTTGATGTGGATTGCTGCTACTGTAACCTTATAGAAAGTATATTGGTTGCTATGCTTTGGAGTTGTATGAAGCTAACATGGCTCAGTATTTGAGGTTTGAGCTGGGTCTAAAGGATTGCTTATTAGGGAGCTGAGCTGGTTTCTGTTTGGCAAGGGTTTGATTAATCAAATGAATGTTGATGTTCTGCTCAGTTTGTGAGGAGGCTGAAGACATTCTATTGGTTTGATCTGTTTTATTTTGATTCTAGCATACATGTTTTGTTTGTGTGTGGTCTCCTGGTTCTGCCTATCACTTTAACATGTGTTGCTATCCTGTTGGGGGTTTATTGCTGGACGCAATTTTTCTGTACTGCTGGTGGGATGTGACTGAAGTCAGCAGGTTGTTATGAAATTTGGTAATACCTGCTGATATATACTTTAGTCTAATGTCTTACCTCATGTTGGTGAGATATGGTGTTGAACTAGTTTGTTCTGGTTTAGATGCTAGTCGAGTTTTGGTAGTTCTCTGCCTTAGTGAGCCAAAATTATGGCTATTAAATCTTCATGAATATTTTTCTTAATATAATGGAACTATTTACCTTCCAAAAAAAAATGTCCCTTGATATGTAGATATTTTTGTTTTTTTACATTTTTTTGATGTATTTAGACACTAATTAGGGTTGTTTAAAACTTGGGGGGAAAAACCCATCAACAACCCCACATTTCTCCATCATTCTCTTCCCCTCCCCCAGATTTCCCTTTTTTTTTCCTCATGTCGTCGACATGTCGATAGGTCAACCTGGCGACATGCCAGACGACATCAACATGGAAAACCTTGGTTACCACTCACTAGGGTACATATAACTAATGTTCTGTTTTAAAGCTTTTCATTTAACACTAGCCTATGATTAATTTTTTTTTTTATCATAGACCGTATACATTATACAAGATCGTAACATTAATATATAGTAGCATATAAACATGAATTATATGGTATAGAAATGTAGGATTGGTAGTTGTTGCCATCTTGCCCAAACCAATCTGATTTGCACACTGAATTTACTGTCAATGTGCATTTGACTATAACTCCAACCTACCGAGACTAAATTCATAGTTGGGTTAGGTGGATCCAGCCGTCTAGGGTTAAGAAGTAAGAATTGGTTTAGGTTTGGGTGAGGTTTAGGACCCTCGCTTTGGGATTGAGTTGGCATCAAAGCGACGACTAGCTCTCCAAACAATGTATATGCTATAACATCTGCATTGTGTACTTGCTAGGGATTTGTGTGCAAGGTTCACTCTACAGCCCATGACAATTAGTAGATACCACAAGTTGTATAGTGTTTCCATTTAGGTCCTCTGATGTGGGACTAACCAAGTTAATAAATTAAGAGAAAATACATGGTTGAAAATGTATGATGCAACAAGACAAGATGGTAGAGAAATCTAAAAATGTAGTGTAAGAGAATAAAAAATTGAATTGGAATCATGCTGCAAAAATATAGAGACCAACAGCACCCATGCCCCTTTTTCAAGTGCAACTGAAGCAGTATAAAGAAATCTGAACTGATGCCTAGGTGAAACTATATAAAGTCAAATTTGAGTCTGATCTAGATCATGAGTCCCATATAAATTGGTTAATTGATCAAATGGAAAAGCAAAAAAGCACATATTTAAGCATTACCAAATGGAAGTTAAGAAAAGTAAGCTTGCTTGATATGAGTCTCTCTCTCTTTCTCTGCTATGCTATCATGAACATCATATATAGCCTCTCTCTCTCTCTCTCTCTCTCTCTCTTTCTCTCTCTCTCTCTCTCTCTCTCACTCCCCCTTAATTTGTTTAATTTATTTGGTTAATATAATTGTTTTTGTTGTTGATTTGATTTATATTTTTTTTTATTGAACAATTTTTTGTGATTCGTTTACTGGCCAACCATGGTTGGATTTTTTTGGAGTTAGTTTTGCTAGAGCTCTTAGTTTGTATGAAGAGAAATGTAGGAATTACATCTTGTTTCAATAGTATAATGGAAGGCTTTAATTGGTTTAAGCATGAAAACTGGTCTCATTCCAAATATGTTTATTCTTGACAGGGTATAACAAGGTTTCTACTGACTCGAATCCCACATTTTAGAGAGGTATGGTTACTCTGTCATTTATCTAGGTTTTTTGACTAGCTGATTTTTATTTGACTTGACATGCTATAGTAGATGGCCTCTCAAGCCGCGAGAGATAATGGTGTATTTTCTTTTCTCTTTTTGTTGAGTTAATTGAACTCAACCTTTAAAGACTTTGATAGTCAAGAACAGTGAAGATAATCCCTTGTCAATTTCTCTGCTCTCTCAATTGCTTTCTTGTTTATTTTAGATGCTTGTCCTTCAGTTACCATAACAAGTTGAATTCAGTCTTGCAAAGATGATGTTTCATCCATCAAGTTCCATTAACTTTTTATGATTATACTTGTTATACGAGCTTTCCTTTTCTGCCCCCTGCTTGCAGATTTTGTTGGCAGCATTTGAATGTCCACATTGTGATGAGAGGTAGTATATGCTTTTCAAAGATGTGCATATCTTCTAGTCTTCTACTAATAATGTGAGTTGAGCATTCCTAAAATGTGTCAATCTGTGTTCTTCTAATAGGAACAATGAAGTTCAGTTTGCAGGTGAACTACAATCTCGAGGGTGTTCTTGCAGATTGGAGGTTCCTCTGGG